>JAZHYW010060397.1:0-168737 GCA_037355805.1 Ixodes ricinus | reverse complement strand
GAACCATGAAATGATTTCTGCGCTAAAATAAATTATTTCATATTGTGATTTAAAAATTGCGATCCGTTATTATATCGTCTAGTCACCTAGTGGGTTAAAACAAAACTTGTACACGCGGGCAGAGAGCCCGAAACCCGCTTTTCGGTATGAAATTCTAAAATTCCGAGGACACCTAAGCACTTCTTATGAGTTGTGAATGCGAAAGCATGAATGTCGTTCTTCCGCTCTCTTAGTTCCGTCTGCTGTGTACTGGCGTAAAGCAGCCTCAGCCCCCTCCCCCTCCGGCAACGCCTGACACGAGAGCGGCGCCCGACAGCGCGCTCTTGTGAAGAGGCCGCCAATGGCTATCTAGGAGCCGTTTTGCTCAGCCAATAAAAAATAAGCATTTCTTTCGCGTTTCTTTTTTTTTCGGTTACAGACTTTATTGGCTTTGTTTTATGGGATAGTTAATGCTTACGCATTAAAAATAGACACATTTTCCATGAGGGCGCATCCATTTGAATGTCGCAACTATTGCTATACGGTAAACCATCGTTTTGATCTCTCCACGCCGCTGGAAGGTGTTTACGAAAAATTCGCGATGCTCACACTTTCTTGTTTTGCCTCACTCTATATTTTCTCGAATATTTCAGGTTGAAATGTTGTATCATTTTTTCGTCCCGTATACCAGTACGGAACCCACGTGACTGAGAACGACAGGAAAAAGGAAAACGTCTATAACGGACTATTTGCTTTCTTTGAAAGCTCCCCGCCTTTTCACCGTGATACATCCGCGGTGTGCAAGCACGTCAGCCAAACCTGCAGCTCACGTATTGGACACAAGCACTACGTCACCCGGACGTAGGCGCTCGTCAACAATTCATCCGTTAACGAATATTTGGATTCGGGTTCGTGGCCAATGAGTGCCCTGATGGAACTTATGATCACTTGCGAATGACAAGTTTCATGGTAGGCTTAAAAAGCACGGTGGAAGCTTGGAATCATCGCATCCCGAAACAAACACCGTCCAAGTTGACAATCTGATATTACTCTTATTTACTTCGATGAAAGCAAAAGTTAATCCGACTGACCAGTCGTGGAAGGCAGACCACGTCGGAAAGAAGGCCGGAAGGGCTGTCGATGTAGTTCGACGTTTATCGACGATTGCATCAGAGTACTCAAGGAACACGGACGGCTGGGAGAACTTCCGGTTCCGGTGAAAGGCTACATCACGACCACGTGATATCTCATTTCGCTTTTCAGTTGATGAGAATAGATAAGAAAATGCCATCCGTATCCGAAAGTCGCGTGAAACAATTTTCGCACGTTCCGAATTTCGTGCGATTTTCTTTTGGTGCTTCGCACACAGGTTCCAGCTTATAGTACTAGTGGCGTGATTTTTTTTTTTAATATTAACATTATCCAGCTTGCTTGCTATCTTAAATTTTTTTTAAGTATTACTTTAACGGAATCTCGACATTAGTGCAAATAGTGCAAACGCCAAAGTGGTCTTGGACGCCTCCCGAAGTCGTACCGAGCGCAGCACGAGTGCCCCATCTAGTTGCGTTTTGCCGCGCAACGTTGCTCATGCAGCAAAAAAAAAAAAAAAGCACGGTGGAGGGAGTTGTGTTTGACGTCGCATGTTGCGAAAGCGCAAGCAAAATCGCATCATGTGAATCGGACCTCAGTCATAGAACCCTGCAAACACCCAAGCAATGTGTCCGGGACGTCCCAGCGAATATGAACACATACTCTCGCATTTTTCCGCGATTTGCGGATGCCTATCGGCTCCCCGAGAATTCCATGATCGGTACACTCCCTTGCCAATAAATATTACGGAACGTTCAAGCTACCAGATCGAGTACTCCAGCCCTTTGGTGTGACCAGTGATCCGAGCGGCCGTCCAGTGCATCAGCGCTTACCACCTCTCCGGAAGACATGACCTCAGCTTAGGGTATACATTACTTCAAAACGGACATTGTGAAACTTGATGTAGCTTGGCGTGTTTCTGTGACTGGGCGTTTATTTATGTTTAAGTTCACGGACGGAGGGATATATGGATGTTTGCATCTAAACTCTTTAACCGGGCGGCGACAAGCACCGCTTCCACGAAGACAACGCGCTGACATGTCGGGCAAGCTGGGGCTCTCTCGATGAAGAGCAGCAACAGCAGGAGGATAACTAGTAGAGGAGAGGCTCATTCCGAGGGAGGAGGGGGCTTAGCTTGGCTCTGGCTCAAAAAGGCCTCTGCCCTTCCTGGACAGACCGCGTAGGTGTTTGCGAGCAGAAAAATGCGCGCGCGTCGTAATCCCGAGGGAATTCCGCACGCATCCATCCAGACTGTCGTGTAGCCAAATCGTACGCGTCAATTTTCGTTTTGTTAGTTTTCAAAAGATGATGACGATGAAACGTGAGGAAAGTCAAAGGACACGAAGCTGCCGCCTCGCCATGGCGTTGGCAGGCTCGATGGCCGCTATGCACAGGGAGTACTAAGAGGTATACACTTCATTTCAGCTTAGGACGTACCCGACGCTACGAGCTGATTCGACAAATCAAGCAGCGTCACAAGTGCAAGTCACTAGGCCTATTTTGTTTATGATTGGTTCAGCGATGATAGAGCACGTACAGCAACGTGAAGATGTGGCCATGATGGTGCGCTTTTGATGCTGTCTGGCTGAACCCATCAGCTCGTAGCTTCAGCTGCGTCGGACTGTGAAACCAAGTAAAGCAATGCCTTTTTGCATTCACTGTTCAATTGCTGTATTAACCGCTTTTTTTTTTTGTAGTGTAAGCGTATCAGGTTTTGTATCACTTCTTCGAGTAATGCCATTCTATAGACCTTTCCAGCGCTCATCAACCGGGCGAGAAATGCCCTGCCACTGAGCTAGTAACCACATGCGCAGATGAAGATGCCTAAGAACGAATTATGAAGCACGAGCATGAAAGGCAACGCCCTCAATTTCTTAAACTGCCAAAGACTCTAGGATTGCCATATTCGTGGGACTGTTCTTCCGTATACATTATCAAGGCTCCAAATTATGTGTTCTTCGACCATTTCGTTTCATTGTGCAGAAACAAATCCATACTGGCTGCTTATAAAAAGCGCGGTCGTTTGCCTACAGGGTCTTCTGCGCGCATGCGCAGACGCCAGCTCTGCTGGTGAAAGTAAGGCCTGGTTCACACTTACAGCTAATCCGCTGCCGCCGAAGCGGAATCAGCCGCGGCAATGCACAGTGGACGCTACGCCCGGCGGCCGAATTCTTGCAGATTCGCCCGCCGATTCGCAAGTGTGAACCTAGGCCTAAAGCGTCTGCGCGGTACGCCCTGTCGTCTGGAGAGTCGAGATCCCGTCGTCACCTTCATACAAATGTAAGCAAAAACCGCGCCGCGTCGTGCCGCCGAGTGGCGTAACCATAGCAACCACCACTAACGCTGTGACGTGGCGGTGCAGCATACGGCCGCGCCATAGCGTGCGACGGTTGCCATGGTTACGCCGCTCGGCTGCGAGACGCGACACGGCTTTTGCTTACACGTGTGTCACGCTTTAACCCACAGGATGACGCGCTAAGCCGTCGGCAAGAGATAAAGCGCCGCCAGGACACCTGTGCCCGCGAGGAAGGCATATAAGATTATCGATTATTAAGATTATAATATATAAGATTAATTAAGATTATCGATGAAGCAGAGTCGCGATGGCGCTCAGCCATCCGTGGGCGTGCACACATCCGACGCCCGTCCTATGTTTATAGATGTAAAAAAAGAAGGGGAAAAAAGTATCCCATGTGATTAAAGCAATCTTCGGGAGAAAAAGAGAAACAATCAAATAGCCTGTTAACGCATTCCGGCGACCGCTCCACGTACGCTTAATTGGCCCGCATTACGCGAAAAACATAACTCCGCGGTTCGGCCTAATGACAAGCTCCACAACGGCTCGGCAACGCGAAGGAAAAAAAAAAACGAGAGATAAAGAAATAATAATGGCCGGTAAAACGTCCTGCCCGGCATTAAATCCATTACTGGAGCCCAGAGCGTCATCGAACATCCCCGGGACTGCCGCCGAGTTGTTGCTTCGGCTCGTTTGGCGTGTCGTCGATGCGTTCATTAATTGCGGGGCTGACGGAATGTCTCCGCGCGGCGACAGCTGACGGAATGTCGTCTGGTACGGGAGACGCGCCGTGCTTCGAAAATTGCGCCGCGAATCGGACAGCGACGACATGTCGCCGCCGTAGAACCAAGGTGCGTGAGGTCCGATTTGGTCGAGGTGAGACCGACAACGGGGAAGGGGGGGGGGGGGTTCGGCAGCTGATTGGACGCGGCAACGGAGCTTCCTGCTGGGTTAACGATCGGTAAATATTTTGGTGAGGGCGAGTAAACACAAATAGCGAGAAAGGTCTCGCCGCTTCTGGTCTGCTCGTCCATGGAACTCCCTTTATTCGTCGGTTGAATCTCATTGTACATGAGAGTCAAAAAGAATTCCAGATTGTCAATGGCATCAAACGTGAAATAGCAGACGATCATAACTTCAGCCCCGCACAATCTCACTTCGTCGCGGCGCTTAATTCGTAGCAGACGAACTTCTTTTTTTCTTTTTTCGGTCTATTAGCAGACGACGCACGGTGCGTTCTTGTTGTATCTCCGTCTGCGATTGACGCTTCGCAGCAGACGAATATAAGAAGACACTATCCAGTCTGTACATCAAAAGTGGCCCTAAAGGGCCAGAGATTCCAACGTGTCATGTTTCTGAGCCTAGATTGTAGAAAAGGTCCATCTCAAATCCACGAGGAGCGTTTGCAATTTAATGGTGGACGACTCCTGCGGAGATAGGTCGCACGTGCGCACGCGCTGCTTTGTCGCCCAAAAGCACGGGCGAACGCGAGTGTCGCTGTCCTCGCGGCGTCCCAACTATTGGCTGCCTCAGCTTCCGTGGACTGTCAAGCTGCAGAGGGACCCAGAACAGGCGTCCGCCACATCGACCATCGCTGCTGCGGCACAGCTAGGATCGCGGCCGGCGACAGGGTGTCACTTCTATGACGTCATCGAGCAAAAATCCAGGGACCATATAATCCAGATGCACCGAGCCCCAAACTCTGCCCCACCTTCGAGCGGTCGGCAGTTGATGCTCCGTTCAGCCCGAAGCTGATAGCGCGCTGGAAGGTAGGCGCTAATCGGACCGACCCAACGTCTTCCCTTTCATCCGTTCACCCCGCTCTCTGCGTATCGGCCGGAGCGGGATCACGTGACCAAAGTGACCGTACTCTCAGCCCAGGGGTGCGCCAAGCGTACAGCCCGGTGCTCCCAGGGCCCGATTCCGCTCTAATTAGTCGTCCTGTTTGGGAAATCAAAGCAAACTCTCCCCTCTCCCCTTCCTAGAATTGGCTTCCTTCTCCTCCCGCTCCCTTCAACCGGGGCAAGACGGCGATTATTATTATTACGATTATTGCGCGAGTAGCTCGAACTGCGTCATCTTCCCGGAATAGATGGGGAGGCCGGCAGCCCACGCCCTCACTCGCGCCAGGTGACGGGAGATCAGGCATCGCCGTTTCCGTGATCGTCCGGCGTGCGACACGGTTAGTACCATGCGTGTGGGGTACTCGTTATTCAGATTACATCTGATCGATTACTTTTTCGAGTAATTTTGTAATCATTTTACTTTCTTTTTCCCTTTTGGGAGAGGGGATGTGATTGCGAGAGTAATCTGATTACTTTTGGAAGTACCAAACTAGTAACCGTTAAACTAGTGTTTGCCGCATTTTTGCACGGCTCGGCGGACATTAGGTGAGGGGATAAACGTCACATTTTGTTAACTAATTAATCAAAATTTGTTGATTAAATTTCGAATTAATGGCTCAATAGTCGCAATTGCGGTCTTAACGGGACCAAATATTAAAGCCTGCCCCAATTTAGACAGTTCGTAAAAAAGAACAACCTTTGAGATATTTCTTGCTTAAATGTTGCCTTCCTTGCTTGATTGAAAACCGCACGCAGAGAGGCGCGCCTGATTATGGTTCAAGAAGGCAGTTGTATCGGGCCTCCTCGTAACTATCTCGACGGCATGCCTTTACGCGACGGCATCAAACTCAAAATGATAGTGACGGTGGGACAGAAGTAACTACGTCGCTTTCCTACGGATTATAATCAGCTTGCGGTCTTAAGATCGAATGAAGGCAAAATTTTCAACCATGGATATCTCAAAGATTGTTGTTTTTGTCACGAATAGCCTCAATAAGTTAATTATACAAATATGGTTAATTAGTGAACATAATGTGACGTTTATCCTCTCGCATAATGTGCGTCGACCACCCAAAACAACGGTGAAGACGGAATCCACGTAGCTATTAGCACCTTTTCTAAAAACAAATGTAAAGAATAAAAAATAAAAAAACGACGCAACGGTCGCCTACATTTTTAAACCTTAAAGAATAAAAAATAAAAAACATGTGTACGTCAGACGCTGCTGTGATCTTTATGTAGGAGCTTCCACGTGACCACTGCGTAGAGGGTACAGAGTTGGCGGTTACATTGTCAACTCCTATAATCAAAGGTACAAATTTGCAAAAAACGTACCCTTTACTAAAGGCTACCCGGCTAAAGAGTGTGGCTCCAACACATTCGAACGCGTTCAAACGCGAATATGCGTATAGGCCTTTAGCGTCCTATTCCACCTTATGTATAGAAACTGACCCGAAGTAGCAAAAAATGACGCCACAAAGCCGGAGCGTCATGTTGTCGGATGTCGCGATCCCTCGTGGCCGGGCGTAGAAGTTCCGGAAGAAAGCACGAGCGAACGCGAGTGTCGCCGTCGTCGCGGCGTTCCTACTCGTGGCCGCCAAAGCTTCCGTGGGCTGTCCCATTGGAGAGCGACCTGCAGCAGAGCAGGCGTCTGCCACATACACCACAGCAATTGAAACGCCACCAGGATCGCGGACGGCGAGAGCGTGGATATCTCTGACGTCATCAAGCTGAAATCGAGGAACCACTTTTTTTAGAAATCAGTGTGGCCCAACACCGAACGCTAAGGCAGTGTGTCCCGTCTCCGCCCCGCGATGGCCCACGGTCGCTGACGTCGCAAACGCGGCACCACGGCCTTCTCATCTCGGAGATGTTGGGCCACACCGATCAGCGTTACGTCAGGCACCGAGGCCGTTCGACCCGAGAACACCCGCGTAACGGGTTGCGCAACAACGGCCGCGTCACAACGATGTCGTTCTTGCGCACACCCAGACGGACCCAAACAGCTTGCGGGGAGCCGGCAGAATCGCAGACACACGCCTCGTTAAAGCCCGCAAACGACGTCTCGCCGGGCAAATAAACCACCTCCGTCACTGCCGATGATCGGACGACGAGGGGGCCGCAGGAAATCGTTCGGCCGTCCTTCGCCGCCAGGTGGCGTTGGGAAACGCCGGTCGTTTCCACTCGGCCCCGGGGAGGTCGGACCGCGTTCGAGTGGACACGACTAGGGCAGCGCGGGTGCGCTCTCGCCCGGACAGTAGACTGTCGAGGACGTCCTAACCCTAATGAGACGGACTGGCCTTTTGTACTTGACCCAGCAGTTCCCCACGTAATCGAATACTGGAAGGATCGCAACTGCTCACCTATGCTCCTCCGTTCACTCCTGATGCCGCACTGCTCACACGTCATACAAGAGACGTTCGATGTAGACGTGACAAAACTACCCGCAGCCACGCCTCGCGCATGTTCGGAGGTGACATCCTTCGAACATGCATACGAGGTGACATCGCGTCTCAGCGTCCACCACTTAGCCGCGGAAGCCAAATGCTCCATACGGAGGGAAACTGGAGGAGAGGAGGAGGCGATAGCGTGCCCTGACGTCAGAGTACCGAACTCTGATTGGAGCGATTAGGGGGTAGAGGAAAAAGCCGGCTGCACTGGTCTCAACCCACCGGTTCTCTTCAAGCAGGGCAAACAAGAGCGTCGTCTGTTCCTCGTGCGGGGTCTGACGTTCGAACGCCAGGTGCTACGCGAGTAGTAGACGACGTTGTTCGCCCTAACTGAAGAGAAATACAGCTAGCCTCTGCATCTACCCACTATCCTTCCAATCAGAGCTCGGCGCTTTGACTTCAGCGCACGCTATCACCCCCTCCTCACCTTCAGGTTCTCCCTGCATACACTTACGCGAGCTGCGTTTTTATTTTCTTCTTCTTCGCTAAAACAGGAACAGCACAAAAACCCGCTTTTCCCGGAGGCACGCAAACGAAACGACAAAAACACAAATGGCACGACTAATAGTTGCGCAAGGCGAAGGCGCCCGAAAATCACTCGTTCAAAAGACGCTCGCGGCGTGCCACCACAACGCTTCATTAAAAGCCAATGGCGCCGAGCGCATGCCACGGAAATCGCACACGAAACACACACACACACAAACACACGTAGGAAACGGCGCTAATCAGAGCCGTGTGTCCCAGCAAAAACGAGAGAAGGAGGAGTCCACCCGACAATCAATTCGGCTGATTTCCCTTTTTCGACCTCGCCACCACCAGCACGAGAAACCCCCCGCGCACCTCGGAAATGCACGGGCCACTTCTGGGGGCAGGCGCAGCCGCAGGCGCGGAAACCGACACATCCATACATTACCGTCATTAGACTCGGCGAACACGGGCACAATCGAGCCTGCTTATTGTCATCATGCTCGTGTCGGGCCAAGTATGGACTGTATATACACACCGACTCAGCTCCGTGACGTCATGGCACCAAGGTGGCGCTGCCGTCGACACTCTGCGTCCGCGGAAGCTTCACCTCGCGCATATCTGGTTTCTGGTGTGCCGATTTGTACCCAGAAATTGTTGGTTTCTTTTAGAGCGCAGCTCTTAGGCGCCCGTTTCCGGCTTGCAGATCGGCGGGTCGCCGTCGCCGCGGCCGATTCCGCCGCGGCAGCGATCACTGGGAGATATCCGCATGATGCACCCGCGCGGAAAGGAGGCGTGACGTGAGGAGGTAAGGGAGGATCAGGAGGCAGCGAGGGGAAGGGAGGAGGAAGGAGGAGGAGAGGAGGAAGAGGGAGGAGGAGGAGGAGGGAGGAGGAGGAGGGGGAGGAGAGGAGGAGGGGAGGAGGAAAGGGAGGAGGAGGAGGAGTTTACCCTCCCTCAGTACCCTTCCCTCCTCCTCCTCAAGAGCTGCGCTCTAGTTCGGCGTTACAGGAAGTTGTAAACGGCTTTCATTTTTTTTGTTTGTTTGTTTTCTACTTTTTTACGCAGGGTGCGTAGGCTTTCGTAAAAAGAAATAAGAAATGTCGAACAACAATATATTACGAAGTAATGTACCGCAAATACACTTAGAAAGAAAGTTAAATTGGTGTTCAATCTGGGACGAATTCAAATTTGCAGCTAAATTTAGTGGGCAAAACCGGAATTGGGGTATGTGTAAGAATACCAATTTAGCGAGCCGTATAGGTCCTAATGATCTAATGGAATCCAGCGGACTCGGTGCTACGAAAATCTCAGAAACAAACAGTTAGGGGCAGCTCATAAAAATTACACTGCAGATTACGTATCTGCAGACTATTTCCGACGGATTAAGATGCTTCTAAACTTTCTCGGCTATAAAAACTGCTTTTCCAGGAGACGGAGAACTGTTTACAAAAACCGATACGAGTCATACATTAAGGAACACCGAAAGAATAAGACACGGGTGGGACGAGTGACGACGTACACTTTCTTTCATGCACTTCCTCAACTCATCCCAACACGCTCGTTAGTCTACACATGATCATACATTAGTCACTGAAGAACCAAAATCTAAGAAACAAGCACTAGGAACCGCCGTGGAAAGACCTGTTGTGGCAACAACAAAAGAAGTGAAACAAACAACAAAATAAACGGTAAAAAGATAGAAGCATCCACAAGGGGTGACCACACGGTCAGGGCGCATGCGCCGGAGGGCGGCTATTAGGCCTAATCGACGATAAGGTGGGAGCGCCTCCGAACTTTCGGCGGCTTTGGTCCCCCCTCTTGGCAAATTAAATTAATCTACCCCCGCGAGGCGTGTCGGCGCCACTTTAGCATGTTTTTTTTTTTTTATGTATACATCGAATTTTTAGCTTTACCGTCTGCCTTCGCGGCCAGTGTAAGCTTGTGTTTGTTACGTTAAATAAAACAATCGTTACTAAAAAAAAAAAAAAAAGAACAGCACAAGTAACGCGTCACGTACAAGTCTGCCGACAACCCACTTGGCGCTCTCGTTTCTTTCTTTTAGTATTTCACACCTCGCTAACCTGTTTCAACGGGAAAGCCATCTATCGGAGACTATACGCAGATATCGAGAGATGGGAGCAATGAGATCAAAGGCGGTTCCTCCCTGGATACGTACAAGTAGTCGGACGTAGTCGCGGGGCGTTAATTGCTTGTCAACGACTTTCTCTTACACGGTGGGTTATCTGAGCGGCTCGTGTTTTTCTTCCCCCTCACCGTCGATACCTCAACACGGCAGAAATAAGCCCCCGAAGACGCTTTTTCCGAAAGGGACGCGGAGATAAGCCGGCCATTTGGCGTGCAAAGCACGTCGCTAGCCTCAAACGCGTCGACGCCGCGGTCGGCGCGTTGCGTGCGCTGACGTGGACGGGATTGATGACTTCAAGCAACATTTCTTAGAACCGACGATAATATAAACATAAATTCTTCATCTCTTTATTTTTTTTTATTGAGCGCACTTTTACATCGAATTTAGGCAGTATGGCAAATAACGGTATAAGATGTCCAGTACCCTTTTAGCGCCTCCCGATATGACTGCCACGTTCTTTCGTCAATTCATTCGCGAATTACTTATAATATTAGTTAACCGCATTAACTATACAATTAACGACACAATCAAAATGCCTAGGCGATCGACTGGAGACGTCAAAGAGGCAGCTATCGGCGAGACACCATCCAGATTGAGCGACCGAACAAAACGCAGTTTGGGCAAGAATTCAATTAAAGGCGAAAGAGAGCGCAAAATACCCAGCTTCGAGACCGTTATATTTGTTTGTTTGTTTTGTATATTACTGTCGTATCGTTTTTGTATACTATACAGGTGTTGACCGTTGAAACTAAAAGCGTCGGCTAGGTGGCGCAAACCGCCGCCCTATTTAAGAGGGCTCAGCCGTATGCGTCCATCTGAACATCGGAGTTCCCAAAGCGCAGCTGACAGGCGCGGAGCGAGGGAAAGCGAACGACGGGGCATTCCCAACAACACTCGAACGCGACTCTTCCAAAAGCCGAATAGATGAAATAATAAAAAAAGAAAAAGAAAGCCGACAAAGAGAGAATCCAAGGAGGGTGGATGAAAGCGACAAGAGAGAGAAGGAAAGGGGGAGGCAACACGTGCAGAGCACGAGTCGGGAAGCACGCACGAGCGGAGCGAACAAGAAAAGATGGCGCGCGCGGGCACGCGCCCCGTTTAGAAAGAAGCCAAACAAGCGGGCAACAACGAGCGACGCACTTTGCCTTTCCGGTTTTCTTACTTTCTACCTTTTTATTTTCGTTTTCATTCGTAGCGGGGAGGGGTTCGCTCGTGGCGGGGTGCTGGTTAGGCAGGGAGCGTGCGCTATCACTAGGGTGCCTCGAACGTGTCCTTACTGCTGCGTTTACAGAGTCCTAAAATGTGGTCTCTCCATTGGCACCCGATGACGTCATAAACGTTGACGCCGGCCGCGATCCTGGCGGTGTCCCCAGCAGCAGTCGTGAATGTTGTACAGACAAGTGTCCCGCTGCTTTTCGGTTTGACACCCCACGAGTGTTTGACAGCCAGAAGTTGGGAACTTCCGGCGCGTTCGCACCTACGTTTTCGGCGGGACTTCTAGCGCCGACCGCCAGGATCGCGACATCCGACAGCGTGACGCCGCCAGGAGAGGCATATGCCGAGCAAAACACGGGTCTAGCGTACACCTCCTGATGGCTAAAGAACACGCCGGCAAACAAGCGGGAAATTGGACGAAGCTCCTGAAGTTGAACACGATGGTAAACCCTAAGACTAGAATAGAAAAGAGAGGAAAAAAGAAATTAAAGCCGCCTTCATACTGCTCATACGAAAGACACGACTTTCGCTGGCGCTGATTGGCTATGGAGGGATGACAAGAGGCTCGGGTGCCACCATGCCAGTTGCTGTGGCTGGGTTTCAGACGATGCCTGCCCCCCCCCCCCTTTTTGTTTTGTGCGTTTCATGGTATTTAATATTTTCCACCCGTTTCAGGTTTAATACGTTCATGTTCGTGTTTAATATACACCTGCACTTTTCGTTTTTCTTTCTTTTTTTATGAAAAAGGTGGACGGGCTATGTTGGTTGGGTGTTGGCCCGGTGGGAACAGAGCACCCCGGAGAAGACAAAATTAAAGGAACGGTTAATAAATAAAACCAGGGAGGTTACGACGCAAATAGGGCGTAGAAATAAAATAATTGCGAGTAACACAACAAAATAAAATTAAGATGAGGAAACAAATAGCGGGTATATCAGATGGAGATATGGTCACGCCGAATTTGCCAAGCTAGAAGACGAAAAAAAAAACGGTCACCTTTTCCGCAATAAAAAATTTTAGAAGAAAACACGAGGGGAACACGCTCCGATAACCCGAGACAGAGAGTTTCCTCGGCAAAGACAAAACACTCCGTTAGAAGTAGGAATTGTACTCATGAGCGCTCAATCGCATGGGCCATAATTACACCTGCGTCTCCAGCCAAAGCTCAGGAAGTTAACGTATGCACCACGCTTTTCGACGTCAAAATTGGGTCGGGTTGCGTCACGGTAGATGACGAGTGCAGAGAGGGAAGAGGCAATAACGAAGAGAGGAAGGAGAGAGAGAGGGAGGGGGCTACAATTACGGGCCGCAGCGGGCCCCAACGCAACCGACGCAGCCAAATGAGAATCAAGAATCATTAGCATCCCACCGGTGAAACCCACTTCCACGATTCGACCAACTCCGCCAGGCGGCCGTCGGCTCCTTTTTCCAACGGCTTAACAAAGAAGGGAAATAACGATACGAAATAGGGCTCGAATAAATAAATAAATTAGAAAGAAAAAGAAAGCGAGAAGGTTCTAAATCTCAATCACCTGTCGGAACGATTGCACCACAACGGAGGTTGACAAAGCAAGCCGATTTCTTTTTTTCTTTTTTTTTATTTCGCTTAACGATATATTTCAAGGGGACATTGCGCGTGACATTCGTCGAACAATGAGTCGTTGGGATTGGAGACGGAACGTTCGGATATTGTGAAGTGAGAACAAATCAAAAGCACAAGGGGGTAAAAAAAAAAGGAAAAAAGACCGAGAGAATTGTAGTAACCATAGTCCGAACGGACCAGAGATACGTATTTGGGTGGCGTCGAAATTATCCGCGCGTCAACGCGAAGAATTAATCGACAGAAACAACTAATCCGCATCCACGAAGAGCCAATCAGCGTCATCAAAACATTTTCGGCCTGAACATGCAGTGTGCGACGTGACACCAAACAGGGAGTGTCACGTGCTCAGGACATGCTTACACGTCTCATGCTCAAACGTCGTACCAAAAAAAAAAAAAAAACACGGACTTTTTTTGAACACATGATGACAGAATTGTTTGCGGACTCTCCGCAGAAATCTCCGCGGAGAAATAGTGGAGCTCGAGAAGCGGACGGTGGCGCGACGACGGAAACGGTGACACTGATGAGCGAGAGCGACAACGAGCTCCGACGACCAGGAGCGATTGCGAAGTTGTCGCAGCGACATTAGCTGCCGCTCGCCGAATCGCTCCTTCGTGACGGACCTATCATGGAGGCGACGAAACGGCCCCCCGTGACAGAGTGTCCTTCGCGTCACGGGCTGCTACCTCACTTTGGCTACCAGAAGATTTCACTTTCTTTATTTTTAATGTTCTTTTTGCTCGCCTAGTCTGTCCCTTAAGCGCATAATCATAGCTGTAAAGGCCCTCCCGCTCGACGAATGGTTAGGGCTTGTTCACATATTCGAGCTTGTGTGTCACCGACTGCGTTACGAGTTACGACCACTTACGACACGTCGGTTGTTACGGAAACCGGGGTTTAAGCGGAACGCCTCGCAGTGGAACGCTAAGAGTTTCAACAGAGCTGCCTAGGGATACTGAAACGCTCGGCAGCTGTGTTTAGTCAACTTTATATAATGAAAATCCATGATATCTCTAGATACACGTGCCAAATACAAAAGCCGAAAAAAAAATATCAACGAGCGCTATCTCGAAAATTGTGCTGCTAATTTAACAGAAAAAGTGTATACATATATCCGTCAAAAAGTGCGGAACCTTGGGGAAGTAGCGTTTATTAGAATAACACAGGGCCATCACACATTAACGTACACTTTTCCGACCATTGTTGTCAGCCAGCTTAGCGTCAGAAATATTGAAGTTAACAATATATCGATGGACATATTACGGGATATGTTTTTCGTCTAATTCCAACAACTTATGTAATTTTCTTTTTGTTTATTTTGTTTATTAACTGCATTTTCATACGCGTTCCACTGCTGTTGCATTTTCTTTTTCTTTATTTCTTTTTTTTTGGGGGGGGGGGGTTTAGTCAGGCTGTTAGTAAACAGCTTTTTTGCGCTTGTCTCCTGCAACACTGTGTTTGCTGGAAAATAACAGAAATTATCAAAACTTGCCCAGGGCCTCTTACGATGTCAAGTGACTACATCGTTACAAGCCACCCTTCCGATGTCGCCTATGCGGCAGAGTATACCATAAATCTTTAAACGCTTTAGAATTCAACCCTGGCACTTTAATCACGCGCGTCCCTTTTAAGCGATTCGACCGCAGCGTGCCTAAAGTGAAGATCCGCGCAATCGAGCCGTCCCAAACGAGCAAGTCTGCTAGCCGATCCGATCCAAGAGGAGCGAGCGCGGCGGCGGTAGCGGAGCACCGCCATCAGACGCCCACACAACAAACGTCCCCAGTCGGATTCCGGGCACGCGTCCAAAAACTGCCACAGATCGCGCGTGTAGGCTCGGTGCAATCCAGGCGACGCGAGACGATGCATTTACGAGCAGAAATCCGCCGATGATAAAACGGGAGTCCTTCGTTGGCCTTCACTCCGCCCACAAGAAGGCTGACAGCGCGCTGAAAGCTAGATGCTCGATGGACCTAGGGAGCCTTCATGTGCGCTTTGCTAGGGTGATGCCACCCTTGTAATACCACTCGTCGCCAAACCTGCAGCCATTTTGGTTCTCTGCGATAATCCGTGGGGCTTATAACCCTCCCGGAAACAAGCACCTTATCTCACAAGTTCGGAGCAGCGTTGTGGAACCTACGGAGGGAGGATTAGCATTTTTTCCCTCTGCGATGGACACAAAGGCCACTTTCCGGCGCACGGGGAAACAATGAGGAGCAAAATGGCGGTGGAAAAGGGTGTGGGAAAGGGAAACAGGCAGTTGCCATCACTCTATGCGAAGCGCACATGAAGGCACTCTAGATGGACCCAGTCAACAAACAACGAAACAACAAAGAGTCAAAAAATAACAGATACAAGAAAACATCGCCACAACCGTGGACGTTGCTGCTCTTCAAAGAATTGTGGCCGCCCCTGAAGAAGAACCAAGTCGATATGGAGACTTTGGGCCCCCTAGTTTTGTAGGGACTGGTTGGAGTTCCTTGATTTCCCAAACAATTCTTTTTTGTGTCATCTTTTTTTCAAAAGTTTGGAATTAATGGAATCATTCTCCTGGATCGCTTACATCAATTGCTGATCGTGTTTGTTTTATTTTTTTTTTTTTTTAAGTGTCGCCAGCCACGTATTTACTATTGTCTGATTCGTATGTCACACCATTATTTTGTTTGTTTTCTCACCAATCTCCTCTGCACCTTAGTAGAAAATAAATAAATAAATAAATACGTCAATATTTGGTCAAGTGGCTACTCCCCCCCCCCCCCCCCCTTTTTTACCCACGTGCCGAGAGCGAGGAATGGTGATGAAAGAGGGGCGAGCGCGTAGCTCCTACCACACTGTCAGCACAGAAATGAATGGAGTGTAGGGGGCGCGCGTACGTGCGCGTCGCCTGGACCCCTCGTCCGCCATTTAATTACCTCTCCCCCGTTCCTCGGCAGATTCGCCACAAACAAAGCAGTCGCCGCGAATTTTCGCGTCGAGTTTCCCCGCTCTGTTCCTCGCCCTCTTATCGCCGCGGGCTCCCCCTTTAATACGACACAAGTCGCGATGAGGACAGAAATGTCGCCTAATCTCGCGCAGTGGGGCGCATTCCGCACTGACAATAGCCGGTTCGGGAATGCGGCCGGTACGATCTCTGAATCGAGCTTTATCCCGCACTCCAGAGTCCAGGCATCGTTCACGCCCTAAAGCGGTCCGAAAAAGTCCTTTCCTACTACGACTACAATCAGGCACTCGAAGGCCGCCTTCACACTGCCCGCACATGGTACAAAGGCGTTCGTTCCAGACACGATGACAGAAGCCCCTGTGGACACGCCCCAGGCATCTTCGAAGGCTTCATATACTCCATCTCACAGACATCTCAAGTGCGGACAAAAGCATGGGCACGAGCGCGTGGCTTTGAAAACTGCCTCCTGTGCACGAGTCCTCAGAAAACGAAAGCATTCTGCTGAGATAGAAACTTGGGGACGACTTTTCTTGGCAATGAAGTCAAAGCTACGGTTTGGGTACCCGTGCGCTCGCGCGCATTGAGTGTTTCTCTTATCAATGAGAAAGGGGGTTTCATGCGTAAGAGGAGCTCTCCAATAACCGCAACACGAGGGTACCTTCCGCAACAACGACAGCAGAGATAAAATGCTCCTTCCAGCCCCACGTTAACCAATGGCCCAACGAGGGCAAAGAACGGTGTCTCCCACAAGAAACGCGGGACAAACTAGAAAGACATCATCGATCCACGGGCCCACGACACATTTAAGGATCCACGGTGAATCTGATGTTTCCAGTAAAAGAAAGCCTACGTGTTAGATCCCAGCCTCCCATAGAGAAGAACATCATCCGCGCTCGAGGCCGTGTCCAAAATCACCCCCGTCCGTAGACAAACGGCCGCCTAATGTCACACCTCAATCCCGATCCGACGAGCCCCTCTCCAGCAAAACGAGCATCGCGAGAGACCGGGGAAGGGGAAGGCCACCCCGACATTTCATTCCGAAACATCCCTAAGCCCACAACACGCCACCGTCCCGCTCAACCCTTTTCTCCCCAGCCGAGCACAAAACCCCGCAAAGCACGCGCCACAAACAAAAGTATTCATTCCAGCCCACCCCATCGAAAAGCGTCGCGCGCGGGAAACCGTCTCCGGGCTACGTTTTGTCAACTGATATGAAAATTTTTCCCCCGACTGCCTGGCGCGCGCACAATACCGACCGGGCGGCCCTCCCCAAACAGTAACGACGGACCAGTATCCACAAGCACAAAGCAAGCTCATACTTCCCCATGCGAGGCGAAGCTCGGGGAAAAAATAAGCCAAGCCTAAATAAACGCTTCGTGCGGAGTTACGATCGCGCGAAACATTTTCCCCAATCTAACCCTCTCTCCCCCTACGAAAACGGTTTTCCTCCCTTTCCCCATAAACAGTTTGGGGGAGAAATAAGCGGGAGTTGTTTCCGTAGGACAGAAAATCGAGTCGGAGGCGTCGCGACTAAATACCCTACAAACAAAGGGGTTTCCAAAAACAACGAGGGAAAAGATGGGGAGATCGGGAGAGGGAAGGCATCTACCTACTGCCGTTCTATGGAAAGGGGAGGCAAATGTTTTCCCCCTCGCGCGCAAAAATGGATCGCGATGTGACAGACGCACAAGATCGGGGAAGCGGAACTGACGACGAACACCCCGGTAGATGGCGTTCCTTTTTCTTTTTTTTTTCCCTTCGGGACGGTGGGTTTGGAATGACGCGTGCGATAGTCAACGTGGCGGTAGGGCGAGCCCATCCTTCGCCGACGAGGGGTACAGGGTCTGGTTCAAACGTGTCGCTCAGCGTGAGTGCAATGCCCGTTTGGAATTTTGAAGGGACTATGAAATGCAGCTTGGTTGGGCTAGGCCGAAATTGGGATTTTACGAAGTCCATGTCTTTTAGAGCGCCAAAATGAAACTAATACGCGAAAAAGAAGAAAGCAAAAAAAAATCTGCTTTTTAGTACAAAATTTTAAAAATATAGCGGACTATTTCTTACTTTTATTCCTTCGAAACTCTTCACCTTTTCACTGTGAGGCATCCGCGGCGCCCCAGCACGTCGGCCGAACCTGGCTCATGCATTGCACACACGAGCTCTCAGTCACACGGCCGTGAACGGTCGTCAACAATCAATCCGTCGACGAATATTTGGATCGCGTCTTTCTTCCCCGATCCTCCAAAGGTCATCCTGGCGATGGGAAACGGAACAAATGGTCCCGGAACAAATGGTCCCGGAATAAATGGCCCCGGAACTAATGTTCCCAAGTAGAAACTAGGAAAAAATGGTCCCAGATAAATATCGCCAATGTGGCTCTTGCGTTTTCGGGTAAATCCGATAAAATCAAATAACACTCGCCGGTAAACATTTTATGGTTTCCAATTTAGAAGAAAAGCTCCGTATTTCGAGGCTGCCGGTTGCATGAACTCGAACCGGTTTTTATATTTTCCCGAGAAGCTCGGAAATGTTTTGCGCTATGCAAACCTAATGCAACTATAAAGGCATCGAGCTCCGCTCGTTATGTGTGCTAGCATCACGCGTCATGACGAGATGAAAGTAATTCGAGTTTCATGGCTTCAACAGGGGAGGCACTCACTTCATCGAATGACGTTTTAGCAAACGCCCACGTTTCACAGAATGACAGTTTAGCGAATAGTCGGCCGCCGGGAAATGGCGTTTACGGGCGGGCCAAGTGGGTTCACATTTTTTGCAATGAGCGGCGTCGCAGACTGTCGCCGCTAAGCGGCGTAAGCGCAGCGCGGGGGGGGGGGGGGGTTAACACGCGCCCCCGTTATTCGCCAAAACGTCGATTCGCTCAAATCTCGCTGTTCGCTAAAGCGTCATTCGCTCATGTGATATGGACCCGCTTCAACAGTATGACTAGGGGTACTCTTTTTTCGTTTCAGTTGAGCCGACTGATATAAATATTCTAAAGCCCCTATATGAAAATAGAAATAACTCCTATAATATCGAATAAGGTCACCAAATTAACAGTTATTTACGGTTGGACAGTATTCATTACATTACTGTAATGACTGTAATGGACAGTTCACTGTAATTACTGTAATGGACAGTTACATTACTGTTGGACAGTATCCATTTCGAAAATATTCTGACGATTTTGAATAAAATTAAGTTCAATACCCGACCAGTTTCATCGAAGTAACCGGCCTCAAAATATAGACGAGATCCTTCATTCCACCACGAAATCACTGATTGCATAACGGATGAAGTATATTGCATGGTATATCTTAGTTTCAAAACAATCTTCTTACGGGTCCATTTTTTCCTATTCTAGACTTGGGACCGTTAGTTCCCGGACCATTTGTTCCGGGACCATTAGTTCCGGGACCCCTGGCGCATACACCACACCGCCTGGTAATAGTTAAAAAAAAATAATAATGCAGAGGGGATGAATTATACTTTTGGTTTCTGGGCTAGGTGGCGCAAGCTACCACCCCTTATGAAGGATACAGCCACTAGCATCCGTCCATCCGTCCATCCTAGTCGAATATTGCTAAAAGGTCGAAGGTTCGCTGAACCAGTCCAACCTCAAAGTTCGAGAAAGTTCGCGAACTCCCTAGTTGTAAGCCTTGTTAAAGGCTAAGCAGTGCAGAACATGCTCCTCCCGCGAAGCCCTTGACCCTTTCCAGTTCGGCAGGGCGAACACCGGACAGGAGGCGAGCCTCTATTCGCCTCGTTTCGAATCCTTTCCGGCGATCACTCTGCCATAGTGAAAAGAGGAAAGGACATTAGGCGAAGAGCTTGTCCTGCTTCTATGTCCCGAGATTCGAAGAGTCGAAGCGTTCGAGGAGCAAACAGCCCTCGAACAAAAGACCATTCCGAATCAAACCTTTTCGTCGCTACCTCTCGAGACGACTTGTTAGCCACGGCGACCGAGACCCCCACTCCGGACTAATCGGCAGTCGACGACAGGTGCGCAGATTAGGCGGGCAAGATTTCTCCCGCCCAAACGTAAAAACACAACGAAACACAAGCCGGGAAACAGAAACAAAAAAAAAAAAAACCTGCCGACAGTCATCCGATCGCTGCCTTACCTGGCGAACGTCTTCTTCCCAGGCCTAGGCGCCGGGCGCGTCCGATGATATTCTTTTTATTTTGTATATTTTTTTTGCTTTCTCTCAGTCATTACTCGTTTCTTGAGATAGAGAGAAAGAGAAACGGGAAGGTTTTATCCGCCCAGATACGAAACTAACCAACAAAACAAAAGACCTGTCGACAACTTCGCCGATTGTGATGCCTCTTACGGGCGGCAGACATCTTGTTTTTACGCTAATAAAAGTCTCTCCAACTTTCGCCACGTTTTCTTTCTTATCTTTCGTCTTTGTTACCTTCCTGATTAAGCGTTTGAGATGAAAGAGAGAAGAGAAAGCGGCGGAAAAGACGGCTCGCGTCGTCATAAATTAAGTTCTTAACTCGACCAGAGGCGAGGAAAGATGCGAAAAAAAGAGACGACGCCCCCGCGAAGCAATGTCTCCCGCCTCTCTATTTTTTTCTTTCTTTTCCTTTCCCCCCCGTCGGCGAACAATGAATCCTCGTAAGCCGCACGAAGGCGTCTGAGCTCGTATGCAAATGAGCGCCGCGTACTCTCCACCCCAGCGCCATTCACTCGCCGCTAACGCGACGAAACACGATGAGGTCGAACACCGCCCGAACACCGCCGGAGTTGTGCCGAAAGGCGGAGGTGAGCGGTAGGCGGAAATGACGTCACCGGATATGATCAGGGTTCTGAACCCCTCCCTAAAATGATCGACTTTCGAAAGCCTGGAATGCTTTTTGCAACGATTTTTAACGTTGAAAGAATTTGCATCTTCTACTTATGAGATTGTTTATCTTATCACAAAGGACAGAAAACACATTTCGTTCCTTCGAAATGTTGCGATTCCGCCGCGTAATCGCGAGGCAGAATTAGAATATTTCCCGACCTGCAGCCTCGAGTGGCGGCCATGAGAACCACGTGGTGTGACGTCAATGGGGGACTTGTAAAGAGTTAGGACGTTGCGCAAATACCTGCTCGACAAAAGGTGTTTTTTCTATAAATCTTGTCGTTCCAACATAAATATAAATGCGCCAAAAGCCTGGTATCACCAAGAAATCGTTTATAGTGCGGAGTTTTAGTGGCGCCATCTATCCGAGGTCAACAAAACCGTCAGCCCTTTCTGCTACCGCGAACAGCTGCCAGAAGCCGGGAGGGGGATGGGGACAGAGCCGGACGGTGATGGCCGGACCCGGACACGTTGGCACTTTCCTCCTTTCGCCATGTTGATCGCGCTGCGCAAGCACGTGGTCACGTGGTCGCGAGCGGGTCAGTTCTCGCTGCTCACTGATGGCTCTAGAGAGAGAGCTTCACCGGAACCCCGCGCGTCCTGCTTTCAGGTCACAGCGCACGTGACTCGGAAGATGGTGAAGGAGTTGAGAGGTGCCGAAAACCTCAATCTTTGTCAATTTTTAAAATAAAAACTAGGACATGCATGCTAAAGCAGTTTTTTGTTTTTTTACTTCATAAAGGTCGAGACTCCAACTCCCAAATTATTTAAGCAAAACACTAAAATCGTTGCACAGCTCTTTTAAGGAACAATGTGAAAGAGTTAGAATGTGAAAGAGTTTGTCTAACTCTTTCACATTCTAACCTCGACAGAAGTTCGTAACACACCTCCCCCCCCCCCCTTTTCCAAAAAAAATGGCGGAAGATATTTGCGATTTTAAGGAAGCCTCCAAATATCAGAAATATTGCCACCTGCACGGCGCAAACGGACCTCAACCAATTCACACAGACGGACACAAAAATGGTATCCAACGCAGTTCATTCCAGCCCAACCAAGAAGATCGCCTGCCGTCCTGCAACAAAAGGGCCCGTCAAACAAGGACGGCGACGGTCGATATATCGATCGCAGCGACACCACCCCACCGACACACCCTGCAGCCCGGAGGGGTTGTTCCGAAAACAGACCAAATGCCGCACTAGCCTCAGTTTCAGTCGCTCGCGGAAATGAAATTAAAGGGCGCACGCACGCGGCAGAACGCGTGGACGCGTCGCCAGAACGCCGCACACAACTGGCGCTATGGAGTCGCTACTCTTTTCGGGAGAGCCTTTCCGGCTGGGGAGGCTACCTTCCTCTTTGCGCTCGCACAGTCGCGATTCTGGGCTGGTGTATTAAGGGACCGATATTTTATTTTATTGTTGTTATTATTGCTCCTTCTTTTTGGATACTTATTTCGATATAACTACTACCTTGGTTGTCTTATAAGCCCTTGAATGCTTCGACCACGGCACAACCTGAACTGTGCCGTGGATATGCTCCTCCTCCCCAAGTATAATAATAATAATAATAATTAGTAGTAGTAGTAGTAGTAGTAGATAGTAGTAGTAGTAGTAGTAGTAGTAGTAGTAGTAGTAGTAGTAGTAGTAGTAGTAGTAGTAGTAGTAGTAGTAGTAGTAGTAGTAGTAGTAGTAGTAGTACTAGTAGTAGTACTAGTAGTAGTAATTTTTATCTACTGTCAACCAGCAACTTGTCAGCATTTGTGCTGACACGCTTTAATAAATAAAGTACACTTACACCCACATTCACACAAAAAGAACTCCAGCGTATAGCATGCAGGAAAGCTGTCTACATGTCTGACAGAAACCTAATACCAGACTGAGATAGCAGTTCAAACTTCAATACAAACATAGAACACAAACAAAAAGTGACGCGAACGAGGCAATCATATTTTAAGCGAGTAAAAAAAATAGCGTTTTTACAGAAAATTTTTAGCCCTTTGTCAGCATGAGCACGTTTCAGAAAAAAGTGACGAAACCTCGTGCATCCCGTGTATTGCGTGCGTTTACATACAAAAAGACGAAAACGCACCGTGAAATTCCTCTTCAAATTCTCTCCTCCTTAGCTATATCCTCAACTCAAAAGTGAAATAAGAAATCACGTGGTCGTGACGTAGTATTTTACCGGAACCGGAAGTTCTCGCAGCCGTGTGAGGGTCGGCAGAGTTAGTCGTCCGCTTTCCCTGCGTCTCGTGCAATCGCCGATAGATGTTGAGTTACAGCGACAGCCATCCCAGCCTTCTTGCCGACATGGTCGGCCTTCCACCACGACTGGCCAGTCTGATTTACATTTGCTTTCATCGACGTAGATACGAGTAATGCTCTGATTTGACGGTGTCAGCTTTCGGAATGAAATGACTCCAAGTCTTCCACCGTGTGCTTTTTAAGCACACCATGGAACTTGTCATTCGCCAGTGATGATTAAGTCCCATCGCGGCACACACTGGCTACAGAACGCGAATATAAATATTCGTTGACGGATGGATTGTTTACGAGCCCCTACGTCCGAGTGACGCAGGGCTTATCACAGTCAAAAGGCGGACAACTTTCGAAGGAGAAAAATGGAAAGAAAGAGCTCGCTCTATTTTCAAAATTTTGTACCGGATAGCAGGATTTTTGGCTCTCTACCCTCGTGTACTGTTTTCCTTTTTGTTTCTTCCTTACCTTCTAAACGATATTCGTTTAGTAAAATCCCCAATCTAAAATCATGTATTCAGTCCGGAATTTATTTAACGGTCTCTTTAACTGGTAAACCTACACTATGCACCAGGTGCGCAAAATGCAAACTTTCACACCGCATGGCGCGATAGCATAAATATAATAATACAACTGCGTGACGCCCTTATGTGGCATAAGATAATTCAGATGGCAATAAGGAAGTTGTATTAGATCGCTCGGATACCTCCAAAATCGATACCCGAAAACAATAGTGATGCACACGCGAAGGCGTCGGCGGAGTATAGCGTACCGTAATCTGAAGTGTCGGAACGATCTTGGAAAACTTCCGAATGGAGTTCCCATGACTGCTACTAAGCTACCCGATACTCCGCCGTGGCTTTTGAGCATGCATCGCATTGTTATCGGGTATCGTTATCGGGGCTATCGGAGGTATCGGAATGATCTACTAAAACTCTCTAGTAATACGAGCAAACACACGTGTCAGCGATAATGAAAACGAACAAGCCTGCAAAACTATATATACTTCGTTTCCTCTTACGTCAAACGCAGCCCACGCCCTGCGAAGTAATGTGGCCAATCAATCAGGGTCAAAAGCGCGAGTCACTAGGCCTTTTCTGTTTATGATTGGCTGAGCGATGATAGAACACGCAAAGGAACATGACGAACATCATGATGGTGCGCATTTGAAACTCTCGGATTGGTCCCATCAGCTCGCAGCGTCCCCTGCGTGTGCACTTAAAGGCCGACGACCGGACTCGAGATTCTGCAAGGCAGAAGATCCTCCTCACCGCGGGGGAGGAGGAAAGAGGCAACGGTGCACAGGGTAGAAGGGGGAGAGGAGGAAGCGAGGGAAATGTGGAAAGCGCGAAGTGGCCGTCGGTCTTTAATGTGAAACGAAGTATAGCACGAAGTTTCAAACCCACGACTGGCGCTTTGGAGAGCAACATTGAATCCGAATACATCGACGTAGTACAAAGCCGACGAGCGAACGGACGCGAAGAAATGGGTCGATTTGGGCAAAGACCGAGGAAGCCGTTCCAAACCTCCAAAATTCGACCGAAGGTGAGCTTCACCTGAAAAGCCACCAGACAATAAAGCGCGAAACACACGTACGACGAAACCGTCCGATCCGACGTGCGGACTGCCGGAATGACCTTGGGGGCGAGAGTTTTCGTAGCACCGGAGAGCGTTGAAAACCCTCGCCTCCGACCGTCGTATTGCCTGATCGGACGTCGGATCGGACGGTTTCGTCGTACATGTGTTTCGCGCTTAAAAAGCACGCAGAGGCGGCAGACGTCCAGGAAGACACAGTCAAGTGGAAACACGACGAGTCAAACGTCTCGAGAGAAAGTTCCTTCACCCCCGCGCGCTACAAGTCAGCCTACCAGATCAAAAAAGCGCATAGGTAACTTCGCAGGAAAAAAAAAAAGACAAATATTTAAGCAAACGTGCATCCAAAAACCTCAAAAAAGAAAGAAGAAAAAAATATGTCTAGGCAACAACCGACACAAAAACGAAACAACTGTCTTTAAAAAGAAAAAGTAGAAGCAGGAAAGACGCGATGACGACGAGGGGCTCATTTGCCGCCAACGCAGCGGGAGGTACGCACGCAGCGCAGGTGGCGTAAATGAGAGCTTTTTTTTCAGGATTCGAGTAGTGCCAACACCACCTAGAATCAAAGCCCCTTTATGCGGAAAAGTAGCAACATCCTTTGAAGATGTCGCCTGCTATCTTGGGCTGATGCAGGCGGCGCTACCGTCGACGCGCGGGTGTAAAAAGCAAAACATAAATATAAAAGGTGGGCGCGTCAGAGGAGGAGGGACAAGGATTGCCTATGCGGACGGAGTGCAGTGCATGCTATGAGGTCATGTCGCCAATTAAATAGCGCCGACAGTGCAACGTCACGGCTTTCATCGTCTCACTTTGAGCCCATCCTTCGAGGCTGGTAGACCATGACAGTGCGCTTTTCGCCTGTGTTTATGTATTTGTGTGTCTTTCAGCCTCTGACTGCGCCCTGACTCAAGTACAGGAGGGCCGTCTGCTACCTTGGGCCGATCCAGGCGGCGCTACAGTCGACGCGCGGGTGTAAAAAAGCTAAACATAAAGATAACAGGTGTGCGCGTCAGAGGAGGAGGCAGAAGATGTCGCTACACTTTCTTATTCAGGAGCATTACCTAGAATAACCAAAGCCCGTGCACTAGAATCTTGACGTCATCGCCGCGAGATCGACTGAAGACGCAGATTGAGGACAAGTGCTGCGTCTGCATTTGCCTGAACCTCGCGTTCAATGAACGCGTCGAAGGTCGCTTGGCATCGGATCTAAATGCTAAGTAGGGGCCATCCGACTGTGATGACGTTACATGGAGGGAGAGGAGGATGTTCACAGGCCTTGATTCTTCTAGGGGTGTTCGTATCATGCTCCCTCACACACCTCGAGCACCTCGAAGAATGCAGCCGTTTGGGTCAGCCCAGAGTCGCTAGAAAGTTTATTTGGTGCATCGATAGGGTGTTTTCATCGACGTAATTATGTCCACCATTTTGTTGTTCGGAGCAGCCTGGCGCGTGCCAAAAGCGAACGTTTGAAAAAGATTCATTTGACATCATCAAACACGCAGTGCATTGGGGCAGTGGGGCATATAGGTTTCCCCGCGGAACATGAAACAACAAAATGGTGGATTGACATCACGTGAAACTCCCTATACTCGCTTCCACCTCAAGAACCGTACCGAAAGAGGTTCGGCTCCTATCGGAGAATTACCAATTTCTCCCTTTATGTGAGAGTATGTAGGTGCATTTTATTTTAGATGTGTGTTATCTTATCAAGGACGCCAGAAGCATCTCTTCTTCCTCACACAACCAAATATTCAAAGAACTACTTCGCGCGGCCTTATTTGCGTGATGTCGACTACATTGCATAAAGAAAAAACAAATACTATTTGCGATTTCATCGAAATGGACGGAACCTAACGGCTAGCCAGAAAGCTGTGGCGGCAGGGTTCATTCGCTAGCCTTCTCGAGCGAATCAGCTAAGTGCTCGCAGTGCCTAGCGGTCTAAGAACGAGGCCGCGAAAGTTGCTTCGCACACAAGTGATGAAAATCACCAATAGTCATCGACAGAGTGACAACGGTAAGAGGGATCTTCAGTTGTTCCGCCCCCAGCGCGAGCTTCCAACTTTGAACAATGTTTCGGCGCCTCGCGCGCCTGAGCGCGCGCGCACCGCCAAAGCAAGACGGAAGTCATGGAGCGCGTTCTGGTGGTCGGGCGTTCGAAAGACACACCCTGCCGTTCTCTCCGTCTGTGACTATTAGCCCCGAGAACATGGCGTGGCGCCACCTGACGGGCCTATCGTCGTGACGTAGGATGAGGGATCACGTGACCGTTTCCTGCACTCTGCGTCAAGAATAGAGTGTCTCAATCGGTCTTCGCTTTTTTAATACTACGGTTGTTTAAGGCTTCTTTTAACCCAATGTATCGTTTCACTACTCGACCCAGTCGAGTTCCTAAATCGGCTACAGTACGAATGCTTCCGTGGAGCCGGTTAGCCGGTTGCAGGCGAGCAGGGAAACGGTCGCTGCACGGAAGCGCGGCGGCGTGGACTGGCGCGGCGGAGGGTACGGGTCAACTTGTCGTTTTCGGCGGCTGTCTCGCGTATCGCAATGAATGCTTACGGAAGTGCGACCTACCGTTGAAGGTAGGCGAAATTTTTTTTTCTATTCGGCCGGGCACTTAGTTACAATTGTGTACCCCTTTTCAGTTGTGCTGTCTGTAAGCAGCATCAATGCGTTCGTGGACAACGCCCACTAAATGTCCCGCCTATTGCTTGAGGGCGAAAGTGTTCTTGAAGCGGGACACGTGTTCTGTAGAATCAAGAAGCTGGATAGGGATTGCTGCACGTTCCTTGGATTTCGTGCTCCAAACGTCGGCACCCACTTCGTACCCGCACGAGCTGGATGGAAGAAACGTCGGTGACACATCGAGCTCCTGCAAAGCATGGGTGAAGGAACATGCCGTGTATCGTACTTGCGTTGGTTATATGTACCCACCGGCCAGCGTGCTGTGAAATCGATCGAGCTCGCGGCCAGAGCCGGGAGCGAAACAACTGGAGCACTCAGACAGTTGCGTTTGATTGCGTTTGGGGGGATCGGTGGCCGAGTGGTCTAGCGCACACCAGCTCGGAGCACGTGGAGCGAAAGCTCGCGCTGCAGAACCCAGGATACTGGGTTCAATTCCCGCCCCTGCCCGTTTCGATCTGGATGAGCATCGTACCGGCGTGCGGTCGTGTATCACTACTGCGTGGTGCACGTTAAAGACCCCAGGCTAGCGGTTTGTACTGCACTGGCTAAATTGCTCATCTACAGCTGGGAGACTCGTCGCCCTTGAGGCAGACCAAGTTCTAGGCTGTATAAACATACACACAACCCAATTTTTGATTGCGTTTGACTGCGTTTCGGCTGCGAGAAACCAGGACATTCCAGCTGCTTATATCGCGGCAAACATGATTCCTTGAATTGAATTCCACACTTCATACGAAACACAGATGTGCCGGTGTCTCGCTTTCGGTTCTCAACACAACGCAGTTAAAGGAGCAGTGCAACGATACTCAATTGGAATGTTTTTCTCTTTACACGAGCTTACTGGCACACCTGGGACTCAAGGATACTCACACGCAACGCCACTGGCCAAGAAACTCCTTTGTTGCGGTGTAATTTCAAGGACAAAATCGATCATTTTCATTCAATCTCTCCTTTGCAAAATTTGATGACGTAACGTGGGGATCGCAGTACACCCATATGACGATATTTGAATGCGGTTCATAGATTGGACCCGAGCATTGCGTGGGCACTCGATTTGGGCTCGTGATAATTGCTAGCTCGAGAAGCATTCGGGTAGTGGCCCGTGTCCAATTGCTGCAACGACGACAATAGCCGAGCCATAACAATGCCTGGAACTCAGCGCGTGTCCTGTGCTTTGCCAACCCCAGCGCGTGGCTATGAGCAACATTGGCGGCATATAATCCGCTCCAGATCACGTGGCCGCTTGTTCTGGCTGCGAGTTGAGGGGGTGAACGCTGCTCGTTTTTCTTAAGTTTTTTTCTGGGACTTCTATTGCGTGGGGTGAAAAACGAACGCGTGTTTCATAGGTCATTAACGTCAGGGATCCGTTTTAAGCGGTATTTGCGGAAAGTACAAAAATTGTTGCATCGCCCTTTAAACGCAACTCATGAAGGCAAGTGTATCAACCGGCCTTAGAGATTGTGATTTGCATGAACGGTGAAGTGAAGCGCCTTTTTTCCAAATATAATCGGTCATCTCCCGTTGTTATCGTAGCTCAGAATAAAGAAAACAAATTTTCGTGGCTCAGTGGTAACATGCTCGCTTTCCAAGTCGCGAGTCGCAAAGTCAATACAATGCAACCTAATTTTTTTTTTTTTTTACGTTTTTTGAAGCACATGTTTTGTATCTTTTCTGCGATGTCGGAATTTTCGGGCGACAAATATTAAAGCTTGTTGATAACATTTAATTTCATAAACTAATATCAGACCATTCAAAGGCCAATGACAGATTGTGTACAGCATCGCTGTTTTTTTGTAAAGAAAGATTATGCAAATATTCCTGTAGCTATGTGTATTAGAGTTGTAGAATTGTTTTATTTGGGCTCCTATACAAGATAAGCATATAGGTTATAAAAATATTACTTGCTAATACGAGTGCAGCTATTGCATCAGCAATCTTTAAAGTAGAATGAATAAAGCCACGTGAACATTCTCACATTTATGCAGCTGCTGGTTGCTTAAATACCACTAAGCTGTGAGTGATGTTTGCATTAAAATAGTCAGTGAAATTTTATGGCTTGTTACCCTCGTAAATTACTGCTTCAAGTCTATTAGCACTCATCTCTACTTGCATTGCGTGACGCCAACTTGTACATACATTTTTAACCCCATTGTTCAAACTAATATTGCTGTATGAGAAAGGTACTGCCACGCAGGGTGAGACTGTTCATATTTTATGAATCATATTGGAATGCTTCTCTGGGGTAGATGTGCTAGCTGATATTTCGGTCGGTCGCGTAACTGCGGCATTGCGGCCCCGAACCGTCCTTTACCATTGCTCCCTGAGCTCGACAGCCGCCGAAGCCGATCCACGCCTGTACCGACTGGGCTTCAAACACAGAAAAAATGCGGAAGTACTGATTGAAGGGCTTCGAAGGCCCCGACCAAAGCAAGGCGGAATAGCTGGCCTTTATCACGTGATCCTCCATCCTACGTCACGGTCCAGCGATCGCAGCGCTCCAATCGGTCCCGCTCGGGGCCAATACACGTTTCAAGAAACACTCGACCCCAGGGGCAGCAAACCGTTTTCCGGCCCAGTCACTGGGTTTGAGGCTAGACTCTCACCGGCGTCCCTGCTAACCCTAACCGAGTGGAGCTGTGATTTCGATAGGCGTAGCCTCCGTAGGCGCAGTTTCAAACACTGCTGGCGGATAAATTCTCGTCTTTTCCCGCTGTATATTGTGTTTCATGGTGCACGTATTTTCCCGAGCTCATTTAGAAAGCATTGTACCACATTTGAAAGAAGAAAAAAAAAGCAATAAAAAACCTATACACTATTTTTGTTGGGTACGCACGCGACAGAACGAATGCGACTTGAATGTATAGTTCTAGTTTTTGTGTGTGTTTTTTACGATAAGTTTTGACGGTTCCGCGCGATTCGCCGCATCACAAACGACAAAGCGCTTAGCTGTCAAAAATAGATTGCAACAGAAGAGAGCCGAAAGGCATGCATTTTTCACGCTCACAAATAATGTGTTTACCGATGGACAGGACACGGACATACAATTTAGAAAGTGTTAACATTCGAACAATATATTGTACGTACCACACGATGCAGCGTTATCCGAAAAGAATTTATTTGAGAAAGATCTCAAATAACACAGTCACAGTCGACGACAGTCACGTCTTGACGATCGGACGGAATCCAAGATGACTTCGTTTTGGGGCACGTTTCGTGGAGAGCTTCCTTTTTCACAACAGCACCAAGTCAAAGGATCGAACGCGACTGACCCGTTTCCCACCCCAACCCGGACGACTATTTTTGGAGATGACTGAGGATTCTACGCGGATTATCTCTGGGAGGGGGAGAACAATGTTCGCAAAATCGCGTCGAGGGTCGTTCGACGTCCTTCACCTTCTTCGTTTCCCGTGAATGTCAAGCAGAAAAGCTTGAATGGCAGGCACTTACCAGCCTTATTTCGCACAATGGAAGATAACACAGAAAGGGTACGCAGCACGCATAAAAAAAATTAAGTGGAAACTTTCAAGAGGGGCGAGAAAACGTCGAATGCAAAACCGCAAAAACACAGGTAGAGAACCGCGCTGAGCGGGTCTTCACAGCTCCAAGAGAGTGCCAGAAAATTTCTAGCTGATAGAGGGCGCGCGAGTCGCACCAGCCGCATCAGCATCAGCAACATGGCGGCGGCCTAGGAGCGTTTTTTGGAGCATTGTTCCTTAAATCTGCGAGTAAACCCTCTTTTTTTTTTTTTTCGAACTCTGATGGTCCATGGGTGCTCGGCCAGAACGCGCGCGCCTCTGGCCGCCGGCAAATAGACCAAATCACGTAGCTTTCTTTGAATTGGAGTGACTCGGACTGGGCTAAATCATCCAGCCGAACTGAAACATCAAGCTAGATTGAAACAGCGGCCGAACTGGGATAAAAACCTCGTTCTCGTCTCCACTGAAAAATCTTGGAATTTCCACGCTTCCTTCTAAGACAAAGGTTGATTATGGTAAACGTTATTCATGGCGTAAACATACACGAGAGTGTATGTTTACGCCATATGTTTTCTTTTTTTAATAGAAATCCCGCGTAGTGCTTCCAGGTTGTAAGCTGCATACATGCAAATAAAAATACCATATAAGGCTTTTTGTTTTCCTTTTCGTGCGTACCCGGTAACGCCATCTGACAACCATCGAAAAAAAAAAACACCTACACCAGCTTTAAATGGCAGTTTTCGGGGGAACGCGGGACCACAAACCGGAATATCCACCACCCGACTCTCAACCAAATCACCAAACGCGCCCCCCCCCCCCCCACACACACACACACAGAAAAAAATACAAAAACAAAAAACGAGGAACCTGTTCTAATCGCAGGCTTCCCCAAGGCTCCCGGTGGGGACTCCCCTCATCCTCTTCAGTTCCCTCGCCCAACAATGCGGCGATGGAGCCGAGAAGGCCATTCGAAGGACACCGGGCGAAATACCAATCACTTGCCGCGAAAGAGAAGAGAAAAAAAGGTAAAGATATAAAACCCGCTTTCCGGGAATCAGGAGAAAGTGGGAAGCTCTCCCCTTCTGCTTCTTTTTTTTTTTAATGTTTGCTGGGGAAAAGAAGGAAGGATAAAAGCGCGACATCAAAGCAGAAGGGTATCTCAGAACGTTGCCCTCACCGTTGGGAAGCGAATACAAAGTGGTTAAAAAACAATTTAGGGTTCTTCAAAATGTTTATGGCAAAGCTGAGCACAGAATGTGAAGTAGAAGTGATGGTTTGCGTTTGTTCCATTATAGCTTTTTTTTTTCTTCTTAAATATATACGCGAAATATCTTGCGGGAAGATCTGAGTTTAGGTGTGCCAACACCTAAGTGCAACACGTAGCTGGCTTAGTACAGGTGATAGTGGCGCCCGCGCCTGACAGTTGTTGATTCCGTGAGCTTTTGCCCGGAGAAACAACCAGGCTTAGGACCGGATCCGAGAGAAACAAATTAAAACGTAGAGCTATCGTTGGCCGATTAGCCGCGTCAAGACCACATGCGTGAAGACTGACATCGGGATGGCTTCGTCAGCGGCGTGGGCTTTAGGTGGCGCGGCCTGAAGCACTACAGATGTCGCGAACTTCGGTGGAACCTGAGGTTCGAACCTTTAGGAAAATTTGACGGAAGATGTAGGGATGCTAATGGCCGACGGAGACAGGGAAGAAGCTGAACTTCTGCAGCTTTTTTCCTCGTCTCCGTCACCCATATGTATGAGGGAAGTAAACAAACGAATTGATTATAATGGGCGACAGCTTGCGCCACCTAGCGTCCCGACGTCCGCTGCGAACCGCCTCGCAAGCGTTTTGTACGATGAATGACGACTGGCGGGGCCGAACACGCGATGAGCTCGCGAACCGCCTCGCACGCCCCAAATCCCCCGGTTGGAGGGAATCTTAGAGAGCGCCACAGACGCCGCTAAAAACAAGTAGCAATGTTCGAGAGTCAACAAGATCGAGAAGAGACTCGGAAAAGGAAGAAAAAAAAGACGAGGCGGAAATAAAAGGATGCGGAGGGATCGCTGCTCCCGGTGTGAAACCAGCGGGCGGTCTAATTCGGGACCGCATACAGCGGTTGCTAACCGAGCCGAAATTTATGTCCCCGCGCAGACTTCGCGGACGTCAACGCGCGAGAGCGAGAGAGCGGCGCTTCGGAGGAAAGAATCCCCCATTACACCCGCACACCGAAGCTGACGGCGCCGTGGGAGCTACTCGCTCGCAGGACCAATCAGCCGGCTCCCTTTCGTCACGTGACTCCGCTCCGTGCGCGTGATCACGTGGTGAAAGGGGGACGTCCGACTGGTCTGACAAGCACGCCGTTTTCACCGAATTGTCGGCGTAGGAGATAACGGAGTTGGAGTTACGAGCACGCGGTTCGACCCAGAGCCGACAGCGCAGCAGAAGCTACGAGAAGGCGAGACGAATCGGACGCAGACATAATGCTTCGTCATCGCAGCTAACCACGTCGGTACTGGGTTGGGGTCCGCTCGCAGCCCTCCGCCGTGCTGTCGGGTTCGCGCGGGCGCCCGCGTCCTTTTGATGGGCCTTCCGATCTAAAAATTGCCACCGCGGATGCAAACATTCATCCGGCCGTGCGACATAGACACGCGTCTTCTCTCGTTCCGCGCGAGAAGCGGCGAGACGTCTCTGCGGGCTGGGGACGCGTGACGTAAGCTGCCCGGTGCGGAACGCAAAATCCGCCTCTTTCTCTTCTCTCCCCTTCTCGGAACGAGTGTTCCGACACCGGCGTGTGTCCCCCCGTCTAGACATCGATTCGAGTTTTTCTCCCGACGCAGCACTTACATCGGCGCTGTGCGCTACTACTGTTGTCTGGCCACCTTCGGATTTCTCTGCGCGTGTACAAAGTTGCAGCGACGGTCGGAGCTCGCTTCACCCGTTGCGTGATTCCGAGCCGCAGCAGCCAACCTGATGAGGTTACGAGCCATAAACAGCTATACGGCGTGCGCCTTGCGCTCCTCGTGCGTTCGTTTACCCGCCAAATGCGCCCACGTGCTTTCGTTTACCCGCCAAATACGCCCACGTGCTTTCGTTTACCCGCCAAATGCGCCCACGTGATTTCGTTTCCCCTCTACCTGGTCCAATGGCCGCCCCAGCATCGCGCCTTCCCTCTATACTATGTCGGCCTTTGATTGGCGTGCCCCTACTACACTGGCGGCGTGCCGGGTTCCCAGAATCTGAATACGGATTCCGTTCCAACTCCGATCGCCGGCGTCAGGCATTTGGCGTTCGAACAGTGAGTAGAGACGCAGTGTTGTACACACGTTTCTCCGAGGCAGCAACGAAAGCTCTTGGAGCGAGTTCCTATTCATTACCAGTGTCTCGGATAGTAAATGAAAGCGTTCGCGTTAAAATACGAAAGTGTGGTTTCATTAACGTCACATTTGCGTATAATAATGAAATCTTATGCTAAATAATCCGTAAAAAAAACAAAAAAACAGTGAAACACATGTGTTGCCACGACCATGTTTGTTCCAGTTCTTTTGTTATCGACTATCTCGCGGACACTTTCCCATCCCTTCAAGTCGGAGGTTGAAATATTCCATAATAAGAAAGGCTTAAATGCTTCCTGAATTAAGGTATAATTGAAACTATATACAAAAAAAATAAAGACGTTTACAATTCTCCGTAATGCCGAGTTAGAGCGCAGCTCTTGAGGAGGAGGGGAGGGTACGGAGGGGAGGGTAAGCACTTCCTCCCCCTCCGTGCCCTTCCCTTCTCCTCCCTGTCCCATTTAGCGGGGAAATTTTTCCGCTAAATTGTAGCAGAAAACTTCCCCACTAAATTTATCGGGCAAACTTAACCCGCTAGAGTTAGCGGGAAAATATTTTCGTTAAATCTAGCGGAAAAACTTCTCCGCTAAATTTAGCGAAAAAATTACCCCGCCAAGTTTAGCGGGGAAACGTCCCATAATGGAAAGCGCGGTTATGCCGACGCCCACGCCGCCCAACCCGGAAACGGGCGCCTAAAGAACTGCGCTCTGAAAGAAAAAGGAACGTCGTTTTTTCTGCCGCTCCCTCGAAAAGGGTACGAGTTCCCGTTCCGGTTCTACCGATGGAAGACAGAACGGATCAGTTTCTCCGTAAAAAAACTGTCCCAGGAACGTCACTCGGAACAGCACCGAGACGAAGCAGCTCCCCACAATTATTTCAACCAGAGCTCGGTCCCCCTAAGCCCTCCTCCTCCCCCTCAGCCTCCATCCCTATCCAGAGTTTTAAAGGGGGGGGGGGGGGAGAGGGCCAACGCAACATAATAAGTAGAATTCCGTGATTTCGGACTTTATTTCTCGTGAAATTCGGAATTTTTTTTTTTTTTTCGCAGTTTATTTTTTGCTGGAACTTCGAGGTTCGTCAAAGTTCTTTTTGTTTTTGTATTTTTATTGTTAGTTTTCTCAAATTCAATGTTCATTTTACTGTGTGCTCCATTTTTTTTTTATCAATATCAAAATAAATGTTGTCCGGGTAGCTGACCCGTTTCCTTGAAGGAACCCGACGAGCTAAAAATGCCAACCCCTTTTGTCGGTAGTTCCAATATTTCGAAGGAAACTGAAGTGGCATTTCGTTAGGATCACTGACCCTGCGCTCTCATAAATTTGATATGTAAAACACCGCCCTTTTTATCTTCTTCTTTTTTTTTTGTTATTGCGATTTAGAAGTTTTTGTGTTTTCCGGATAAATTGGAATTCATGCAAAATTTACCGGCGAGTGTTTTGCGGGTTTACCGGAAAACACGGAATCCCAATAACAAGTGCCGACCGTTTGATAAGCCGCAGGTGAGTATATAGCAGCCTCGTACACGTTTCTCAAAGAAAATAAATCGACTACAATTACAATTACAAATCTACTCGGTTAACCGGTATTCACTTAGATTACTTGACGAGAAAAGTGATTGGCCGTTACTCTAAAAAAGTAACCGCTACTTCTCCAATTACTCTATATCCTTAAAACGACAGGTTATTCTACCGGTTTGGGATCGAGCGTTTCGTATACTGTCCTTTATCGGATCAGAATCACCGAACTAGAAACTACTTATTTTCTGAATCCACCATTTTTCGTCAGACTTTCCTCCCGACGGGGACACTCGGTTTGAAGATTCCTCGGTGACTAGAGCCCAAGAGGTTGCCGCCAGTCTCCACTGACGGCCACCTAGCAAGCTTAGCATACCCACCTGTAACTCTAGCCAACAATAAAGGTTTTCCAATCCAATCGGCAAGAAACTTGTAGAAAGAAATGGGCGCCAGAAGAAAAGGGGAAGGAAAAAAATGAAAGCTGTTTACAACTCCCTGTAACGCCGAACTGGAGCGCAGCTCTTGAGGAGGAGGAGGGAAGGGTACTGAAGAGAGAATAAACTCCTCCTCTCTCCTACTCAACTTTTCATCCTACCAAATACTCCTCGTCCCTCCTCCCATCCTCCTCCTCCCTTCCTCCTGCTCCCTCCTTCCTCCTCCCCTCCTCCTTCCTCCTCCCCCTCCTCCCTCCTCCTTTCTGCGCGGTGCATTATGGGACATTTCCCATGATGCACCGCGCGGTTACGCCGACGGCGACGGCGACGCTGCTCAAGCCGGAAACGGGCGCCTAAGAGCTGCGCTCTAAAATGTAACCGTTACGCGTACTTTATCACGTCCAAAACCAATCAGAATACGCTCGACGATTATTTCCTTATAAATGAATCAAACGGTTACAAAATGACCGCCCAAAAGTAATCGAATACGAGTGGTTTGATCTTTTGTACCGACTAAGTGCCGATATTGGCTCCAGGCAGGCACGTAGCCAGGTTTCTTGTTTCGGCGGGGGGGGGGGGGGGGGTCCGCTTATGACAAAATGTTGTTATGAGGGGAGGGGAAGAGGAGTTCCCAGCAAAATGAAAGATTTGCAGGGGGGGGCCGGGGCGCCCCCCCCTCTCCCCCCCTCGCTACGTGCCTGGCTCCAAGCACGGCGTAGCGTGGCCTGCAGCGTTCCGTCCACCTCGTTCGCAGGGCGTCCTAAACGGCAGAAGCGTATTTCGAGTGCATCGGAATAAGAGACGAAGAGAGAGCAGCCAAGTGCGCGCGGGCCGACAGGCGTTCGGCAACAAGACGGCTTACGTTGCTCCCTTTACTCCGGAGAGTTTCATTACATTCTGGTATTTTCGGAGCGTCCGGAGGGCCGCCCTCTCCGATCACGTATTATTAGTATTTTTTTCTCCGCCCCGCCATCTCGAAATAGCGAGTGATCCCTGGACGCGAAGCGAGTCGTGCCGGCATCTCCATCCTCCGCGGCGCAAGATCGCACACTGCTGCATCAAAAAAATAAAGGGAAGACGAATAAATAGAGACGGAGTGAAACGAGGATTTTTGTTAGTACAGCGGCTATTTTTGCAATCGCGAAAGCTTCATCTCATCGGCCCTGGGAGCGGCATGAGTCGACCGGGCCAAATAAATCCGTCTTCGAGAGCGATTTGGCCGGAGGAGCGGCATGTTGGGGGAAACCTCGGAAGCTTTTCTTTTTTTTTTTGTCTTGCTGTTGTTGATGATGTTACTAGCCCCTTGTTTTGTTAAGGGAACGGCGAAATCTAGATTAAGTTGAGTCCGTGGTCTAACTGAAGGCTCTGTGTGAACCGAAGAGCTTCACTGACTCGGGGATGTTCGGGTCCGATTCCGGCCGGTTTGTGTGTCGTAGCTCGCGTGGAGCACGACAAAAACAGCACAAATGTCGAATTTTGGGGGTTCTTTTACGTGCCACACCAACGAAGGGCCTCTGGCACGCCCCAGCGGAGGACTGGGTATTCATTTCGACCTACTGGAGATCTTTATTCTTCGCGTCAGATTGCGGGCACTTCGGCCGGGACACCTGGGGATCCGTAGCCGCCACCTGGGGATCGGCCGGCGCTATGCCTCGGAGCCACCGAGGCGAGACAAAAACAACCCAGAGTAGAAATAGGATTATAACCTGCCGGTCACATTGCAGCTATACAACGAACACAGATGGAGTTGGAGACAATCCATGAATATATTTTACTTTCGTAAACATCGTACACGTTGACAGCAATTTGTGCACCTGATGGCGCTCTTTTTCGCTCTTATGAAGAAAAAAAAATCGTATCTATAGAGATTTTAGCGACTTTTATTATTTATTTATCAATACTGAAAGTCACTGAAGACCCATACAGAAGTGGGCGTTTGTACAAAGAAGAAAGAATACAGTGGCATAAGCTTAGCGGTTTTTGGGACTTTCTATCCAACCCCTTTCTATCACATTATTTGTATTTATTATCTATATAGAGTTCTTTCAGACACGCGTATATCAACCAAAGACGTTAAAAGCTTATATCAAATTCGATCGACAATATTTAATCTGCTTTTCATCACCGTGAGTGGACAAACATTATATATTTTTTCTTGAGACAGAACGAGCTTGAAGTCGCAAGAATGTTTATCGAGATAGAATAGGAATGCCATCGCCCATCTTTCATATACTTACCTATGCGAGTTCGCAGACTTTGTTCGCCCTTATTGATATCAAAGCCAATTGATTACAGAAGTTAAAAATATATCAAAATTATGTTAACGTTTATGGCGCATCGTCAATAGACTTTTTAGTGACTTGAGTGAACATATTTTATGTTGTCTGTTGGACCAGAAAACTTAAAAACGTCGTCGCTAAAAAGTGTATTCATGTTAGATATTTTAAAGCCAGTTAAACGAGAAATATAAAAAATAGCGACGGACATATATACTCACCCCAAACTCAACCTTGTCCGTCGCATAATGGAGGTACACTCTGTTGTGCCTTTTATTTCCTCTCAACTACCCGAGGAATACCGACCGAACGATTAACTATCGAAATATGACAGTATTTAATAACTTTAATAACCTGAGCCGAAAGAGGGGTGTAATTTGGTGTTATCACATGTATTAAATGTTCAATGCGCAAATAGCAGAAACGATACAAATCAAACAATGCGTAATTAAAAATTATTTCAATTATGATTGTCCTAAGGAAAAAAAACACTTCATGGAGACGGTTTAACTCTGAGCTGGTTTGAAGTATGATAGAACGGAAGAAAGAAAAAAAATTCGTACTGCAATAAGAAATGCCAATATTATGCTGCCAGCAAGGAAGGTTTTCTTTCTAGGTCACACGCATTTTTAACTGAGGCGCCCAGAACGTCAATTCTTGTCTTGATAATATTAGGCATAGGTGGGCGTCAGCTCTTCAAAAAATTTCGTCTTGCTCTTTTTTTTGTTTCGATCCAAATAACGTCATATTTTCCTTCAGTATTGAGCTTTATTCCAACCGCTAGAGTCACAATCTCACGGAGTTCGCGCTTTCTGCGACGCATTATTTGTTTGCCAGGATCTAAAAACACGGTTAAATTTTTTGGGGGCAACGCCCTGTATTTTTTGCTCACGTATAGATAAAGCGGCGCCATAACAACTGTGTCAGCGCAAACCATCGGGCCGGAAAGTCGAAACGGGACACTGTAAATCAATCGGACCGCCAACATAGCAACTACCTGATCGGTGATTGCCGCGCTTCGTTGCAAACTGAAAGCGCAGTCCGCGATTTGAGTGCGTCTTGCAGTGCACAGGACGGCGAATGCGCGATGCGTCGTCCGTCAGAGTTCCGAAACATTAAAGCCGCATGTAGCACTGCTAATACACCAGCACACAAAGGACAGTCTGCAGACACTGTCTAGGGCGTGTTTCTTCCTTGTACGATGTTCCTGTCGCATTCATCACACAAAAACTGTCTACAGAACATGTTCCACACCTTCATGAATGAAGCAATCCTCCCACGGCGTGTGTCAGAAATGGGAGCGAAATCTCGGGTAGGCGGTGCCGTTCAGACGCTCTTTTCTTGTTGCCTTGAAGAAGTATCACGCATTCTGCGCTTACCAGTCTTTATCAGCATGATCTTAGCTCGACGCTAGATCATGCTGATGTTATGATCATGATCATGTTATGTCATTATGACTGCAGCGAACCCCGTGTCTTTTTTGTATCACGTATGCCAGCTGAGTGACAGCGGCTTTACGCATAAAGCCGCTTTATGTTACCGAGGGGCCTTAGTAGATCGTTCCGATACATCCGGTATCCCCGATAACGATACCCGATACATGCGGGAAGGCGGCGGCGGAGTATCGGGTATCGTCATCGGAGTCATCGGAACGATCTACTAAAACTCTGTTTTACCGAAGGCCCTTTAAGTAATGAACAGCGCAACCTGTCAGATCTCAGCTTCAGAGCGTCGTTCTCAAATGAGAGCGAATTCTGAAAGCCATCTACGCAACCTGAGACTATACATCTAATCGCGGTACGACGAAAGCAAAGCAAAACCAGAGACCCGTATGACACGGACCCACGAAAACACACAAAAGCTTGAGCGCACAAAATGACAAACACCGGCTAACAAAAAAAATATATAAAAAAAATAAAAAACAGGCGCAATTAAGCACACAAATAAAAATGTTTGCGAAACTTACAAATTTAGAAAAGCTATCTTAAAAAAAAAAGTATTATCGAAAAGTTTGCCGTTGTTTTGGGCAAGCACTCCGAGCGTGTATTGGGCACCAGGACCATGTCAGTGTTCGGCGTGAACTCGGCTCAGCTCGTGTCGAGGAAGAGTGCAGTGTTAAAGTTCGGCAATCCCTCGGATCGAATCGCGAGCTTAGAGCCCAAGAAATGGCCACCGCCAATGTGGCTTGCTGGGGTTCTGAAAGGGATCTATGGAGCCGAGCACACATTTTGCACCAATGAGAAATAAAGTAATGCGAACGAAGCACCGTTTCTTCGAGGAAAAATGTTCAGAGACCAAAATAGAGAAGCCACGAGCGGCGTAGCATGGTTTCGCAACTCACATTAAAAAAACATAAAGAAAAGTACAGGTTCATCATCTACATATCCGGTATACTGCCATGCCACCGGCATACGCGTCAAATGCACTTTTCCTTCGCGCGTTTTATTTTTTTATTTTTTATTTTTTCAATTTGGCCGGCGAACTCAGTCGACACCATTCAAACTCTCGAGTAGTCGCGACGCCGGGCGCTGGGAAAACCTTTCGGCGCGGAGAATAATAATAACAACATTTTCACGGCATTCTACCGAACGCAAAATGAGAGGGAGAGCGAGGAAAAAGAAAGCGACTCAATCAACGCTGCCTCCATAACCGTAAAAGCGTCGTTGGCAATCACTAATCCCCGGCCGGGGGTGCATTACCAGCGACGCCATTTTGAATAGAGCGCGCGTGTGTCCCCCGCTTGGCTGTCCTCCCTCCCCCCCTCCGAGCGCAGTCTGGCCTTATTCTGATTGGCCGCCGAGATCCGGCGGCATCATTAGCCGAGCCGGGAGTTGGCGCTGTGTGTCCTTCGCCAGCTCGCAGTTAACCCACATTCAAAAAAGCGCCGAAGAAAATGTCCCGCGTCGCGGAACTGGAATTCGCAACATCTCGAAACAGATTTCGCACTCCTCGAAGAAAAGTATTTTGCCTCCGTTCTTGTGTCTCTCTTTTTTTCTTTGAGGCTACTTCTCTTTTTTATGCCGAGCTTTAGAGCAGATATATTCACCAGGGTCGTAAAATTTACCTCAGAGGCCAAAATGTGACTGAAACACGGTCGTGCCCAAAAAGGACTGGAACACGCGCCTAGGTTACCTGAACGGCAAAACTAATAAAACGATTTTTTTTTAATCATTACTGCAGGTATTTTGACACGTTCTTGAAATGGTGCATCCAGGTACATATTCGGGTAAACTATTTTTTTACTTTCGGTCTAGTACGCGCTGCCAAATAACGAACGTCCAACGTCAAACTATGCTGTTACCACTTTACATTTCTTATCATCACCCAAATTAAAAGACGCACCATCTCGGCATTCTCAGAAAGTCGTTGTTTTACAGCAACAACGGGTAAACAAATTTCGAGGCGGTAAACAAATACGTTTTTGTAACTACAAAATACCAGAAATAATTATGTTGATGATCGGGAAATGGTAGGGGGGTACTGTACTTTAACCACAAAACAAATATTGGCTAATTGCACTCCTTTTTTTTCTTTTCTCATTCTACCAGTGTCCAAAGGATCTGCACACGATTCCAGCTGGCATTCGAAGTACTCTGATGGCCGTCACCTCCGTCCACCTAACCGTCGCCATCCGTACCGCAGTCCGGCGTCCGACGACAATTCACGCGCTGAAATCGCAAACTACCCACCGGCAGCGAAAGATACATCGGCATCAGCGACGCCGACCGCAGAGGTCGGGAGAGGCAAAGGGGATGGAGAGTGGCGTTGAAATGCAAAGGCCACAATGAAGCCATTACAAACAGAAATGGTGTCATGGCGCGCCCCATCGAGAACGCGCCAACTCCTGTTCCCCTCTCTCTCCCTCCCTCTCGAGCGCGAGACAAGACACCGCGAGAGGTAGCAGTCGGGCTCGGTAAGTTCTCGCCGTCGTGACCGGTGAGGCCCTTGAGGACGGACGATCTTTGCCGCCGATTTCTCTTTCGAGTCTTCTGCCCTCTGCCTATTCTGTTCTCCGACAAGAGCCAGCGGTTAAGTGGACAACCTTCTTTTCAAATGCATCGCCCGGGTGTCTCGAGTAATTAAAAACGAGATTAGTCCTTTGGATTTGTGTCATACTGATGTTTGTACAACGGGAAGTTACACCCCCGCTTCGCGGGAAATTCAAGGGCCCTTCGGAACGAACGGCGAACTAGCGCACGGCAACTCGAAGTAACAAGGCCTACGCATGACGTCATCGTTCGTGGATCTCGGACCTGCCCCGAGCGGCAGACACGCTGAACCTCGGCGAGAGATGCCCCTTTGTTAGTTTAGCACGAACCCCCTTCGTTTTGTTCTATTTTTGACGATAATTGATTTGGGGATTTCGTATCGGCAGTTTACACGAGCAATTGAGCCCGTGCAGGGAGTCTTTCACGGAGCATCGAGCTCTAAAGTGATTTCTAGAATGCAAAAGGCAGCCCGCTGTCCACATCGATACCGACAAGAGCAAAATCAAACACACAAAGTCATAAAAAAATAATTAAAAAAATATTGCCACGCCGGAAACCTTACACGGTTCGGACATTCGACCCCATCTTTTATGACTACCGATCCCAGGATCCCCTGTACCGCTCCCCACCAACTTGTGCTTCCCTTTCCTCCCGTTTTCTGTCCCTTTGTGTCGCGGCATAAAAGTTTTAGGGAAATAAGGTGTTCTTCTTTCGAACCAACCACGAAAAGAGCAGTCGACTTTCTTTGCTCCGGTGTGTCCCTCAAGTTATAGCAGTATTGTACACGTTACTGAAGAAAAAAAAAAAGAGTAATAGATTACAATTACGCTACTCTTGGTTAAAAAGTATTCCTTAAAAACCTGATCAATGGCCCGTTATTTGAAAAAAAATTTAACCGTTACTTTTGCGATTACTTTAGATTTTAAAAACGGTAGGTTTTTCTGCCGGTTTGAAAACCGGCCCTTTTCCTGTCGCTTATTGGATGAGAGTAACCGCATTACAAGCATCTTCTAAATCCAGCAATTTCGATAGACCATCCTCCTATCGGAGACACATGGTTCGAGGATTCCTTGGTAGGAAACTTGTACAAAGGGCGCCATCAGAGAGGAGAGGGAAAAATAGTAACAATTACAAGTAATTTTAGCGCTTCCGAAGCTAATCAGATTACTCTCGCGATTACTTTGTAATAAAAGTAATTAAATGATTACAAAATTACTCCAATCAGTTATCGATAACAAGTAACTGGATCGCTCGTAATGAGTACCATTCAAGTCTTAGTTAGAGTAAAACGCGTCACCGTGTGCGACATCTCGATTTCTCGGGTGAGATGCTTTTTCGCCCCTAGATGGCGCCTCGCCTCATTTCGGAACCGCCGATTGATGAGCCATCCGAGTCCACGTTTCACTCCAGAGCAAGGAGTGTTTGTTTACTTCAGCAAGCCTATTTCCGGTGCAACCCGTTGGCTGTCGCCGCAAGGACACGCGGTAAGCGAGCGGCGACGCACGCACAAACATTGGCGCTTGATTGATTGGCGCCCATCGATACAATGGGCGTACAAAAACACAAAGGGGGCGCCATTTCTTTAATTTGTTTGTTCCCCGGTGCCAAGTGAGACACGTACACGAGGGAGCTGCGCCGGCACCGCGGCCGATGGGCTCGCACCAACGACCACGCCGAGGCAAACATCCGCCAAGAGAAATTCCCGACCGCCATCGAGCCATCGAAAGTAACGAACCGTACGCGAAACCTTCGGCGAACACGAGTTTCGACTGCTTGGGCGAAACGTTGAACATTTTGGCAAAATTCGACAAGTTAGAGTTTTTCGAGTGTTCAGTACGTGTCCGATGCCCTGTTGATACTCTTGGGTCGTTTTAAAGCATGAAATGCTTTTTAACGCTACCCCCAATCATAAACTTTTTTGTCCATCCGTCCGTGCATTTCCAGCTAAATTTAGCGTGGAATCTAATGTCTTGTGACCTATACAGGAATTCAGTTTCACCGCTAAGTTTGGTGGTAAAATTGATGCCACGTGACGTCAATTTTCCCGCTAAATTTAGCGGGAAAATTGACGTCACGTGACTCGACGTCACCTGACCTTTACTTTTTTATTATATATATTGATAACACGCGACCTCTACTATACGAGACAGTATATAGTCTCCTAAACAAATTAAAATGATGACTTCTGAATACTGCATTTCATGCATTACTAAAAATACAAATCGCTGCCAATTTTTTTTTTTTTTTGCTGGGTTTTGTAATTAGGTGGTAGGATAGGGCCCCATCAGGCACTCTCGCCACCTTTGCCCCAACCACTCAGACCTTTTCTTTTTTTTCTTTTCTGAGATGAGTAATACGATAAATACAGCTTTAACACAAAAATACCGAACTCTGGGAAACTAATATTTGAACGGTAGTTTGTTCTATATTTTATGGAATAATGGCCAATGTTCACGCAATATACCATCTACATAAGCTTTTAGTGCTTTAGTTAGCTTTCAATGGGAACGAGACACCCGACAGATATCGCACCGTTTCTCCGCCAAGCGACGCCGGTTCGTTTTCATTTTGTTTCTGCCTAACTTATATTTAAAGGATCAAAAAAAGTCGAACCTGATCGGACTCGAGCATCAACAGGTTCGCGACGCTCAAAATAGAAAGCAAAGATGAAAGGGCCGCATATTTCGCAGTCAGGGCGTCATACACAGTACGACGTGAACTGCAAGTGCTACAACTATAAACAAACACACACACACACACAAAAAAAGCGTGCATTGTGAGGTCAAAGTAGAATTAGGAGGTGTGTAAAACGAGTCAGGTGGAATGACAGTTGACGAACGTACAGGTACGCTCGCTGTGCGAGGATGTTAGACGATGCTACCAGCGATGCGACACGACCCGAAAAGTAAAAAGAAAAAAGGAACTAGAGACTACAAAGTGATCGGATATATCCGGGGATACAACTGAAAACCGGGCCATTGTCTCTGCGACGCGCGCGTATCCTACGCCAGAAATTGAGCGACGTCGATTTCCCGGCTAAATTTAGCGGTGAAACTGAATTGGCGTGCGGGTCACGTGACGTTGATTTTCCCGCTAAATCTAGAGGAGAAACTAAATTGCCATATAGGCCACGTGGACATCCGGTAACGGGAGGTCAATTTCCCCGCTACAGTCAGCGGCGAAAACTGAATTGGTGTGTACGTCCGTGACGTCCCATAATGCAACAGTGCGCGCGTTGCGTTATGGGACGTCACAGACCACGGCTTCAGAAAATGCGGCTTCAAGAAATCCGGCTGCAGGAAATCGGGAGAATCTAGCTACAAAGAACGTTTCCCGCTAAAAGCACGAAAACGAAAGAAAACCGAACAAGCGGCGCTCTTAGCCACGTTCCTTGCTGGCGTGGTCTTGAGCGCGCGAGTGCACAACGGATATGAATGTACTTGATAAGCGAAGAGGATCAAAATTCAGGACGAAATCGCGTCACCTGCCTAACACAGCGCGCTGAAATAAGCAGTCTCGATTAGGGATGTCATGAACTTTTGTCCAACCCGAGGTTCGACGACGAACCTCGGGGTTCGGCTGGTTCGGCGAACTTTCAAAACTTTTTGCAAAGTGCGACGAAGTTCGACCCATGGACAGAGCTGCCCGGCTTCTAAACAAAGATCTCGAGTCTTGTGAAACCAATCATTAAGAAAGTAGTTTATTTTATCATTCATAAAACGTTTAGCCATGTCTACACGATGCGAAAGCAAAAACGGGTACTTAACGCTTTCGTTAGTTAGTAATGTAAACCAGCGATGGCGATACACCCTACAAATATCGCACTTTTCGTCCGCCAGATGGTGTCAGGTCGTTCTTACATTTTCGCGCATGCGCAAAAAAGTCGAACCGCAGTCGAACTTCACGTTGGACGTTCGAATAAATGGAACTTCGTCCTTTGTCTCGATCCCACACCCCGTTTCAGTCCAACCCCCGCCTACTCAACGATGCGATGGATGCAATCAGGTAGCGGCAAAAGTGCATCGTCACGGCGCCCGTCGTCTTTGTGCGTCTCCAAAGCGCCGCCATCGCGTGCTTTGTAAAGCATCAATGAACGCTACCCCCAATCCCGAAAGTTTGTTCCGCCGTCCGTGCATTTCCCGCTAAATTTAGCGGGCAAATTGATATCACGAGACCTATACACGAATTCAGTATCTCAGCTAAAATTAGCGTGAAAATTGATTATCAGGTGACCCGACGTCACGGGACAATACAGAGCAATTCACTTTCCCCGCTAAAAGTAGCGGAAAAAATCGATGTCAGGTGACCTATAGACGTTTGCGAGTACGGCCCCTGGGCGCCGCCATCTTTCTGCTGGCGTGGGTAGATCGACGGATCTACCCACACCAGCAGGCTGACTCCCGAACAATGCTTCCAAACTGGCGCCCAAACAAAGCGGTTTCCTTCCACCGTGGCCAGAATAGCTCTCGAAGCGCGGCTGCTTGCAAACGTCTATGCACCAATTCAGTTTCCCCGCTAAATTTGGCGGGAAAGTTGCGTCACTCGAAGAGGCAGAGCGAAACAGAGCCTCCTTGATCTGCGTCCCCGAGAACCGCGGAGAGAGCAAGCAGCCCGCGCGCGGAACGGACGGCCGACTTCCGGCGTCGACAGAAGCTGAGAGCTGGTCCAGCCTCGTTCCCTTCTCCACCTTGCAACCTGCTCCGGCGGAGAAACCCCGCCGCGCCGTCAATGACGACTCCGGGGAGGGGAGTACAACCGAGTTCACACGGGCGCACAACACGCGCCACGAGCTCCGCATTCACACTGGCGGTTGAGCTCCGTGTGCGAAGCGGTTGCGGATGCGGTTCGCGAGCGATCCTGTTCACACCGTTCGGACACACCGAGACGTTGTTGACGGCTTCTCGGCGATCACGCCGGAGATTTTGAGACTTGCGTTTGGCAACCTTGTTTAAGTCCATGCGCACATCTGCGTCTGTGTGCGCGCCGAGGGCTGGCCAGGCCGGCTTTCAGCCGAATCTGCCGAAATCGGCGGAGCTACTATTTCTGTAAACGGATCAAGAACTGGAGTGGGAGCTGATCCAAAACGACGAGGTGAACACGTCCGCCTCGATCCCGATCGCCCAGTAAAACACGTGCGCTCCAGACAAGTCAATCCCGGTGCGCTCCCAAACGACCCGTGGAATTCGCCATTAGAAATAACTGGCGCCACCTGACACAGAACGGTGTTGGAGGATTCTGAGGATAAAACAGTGCGCAGATTAGGAAGGAGAGTCTTAAAATGAGATTGGAAATAATAAAAAAAACAGAAAGATAAGCCGCAGTAGGAACAAAAGGGACTTTGGGGGCGCACAATCTAGGTCACTGCAGCTCAATAGAGCCAGCAGGATCTTGATTCCTCGGTTTAGGGAGTGCCCGCGATCGCTTGAGCACGTATTCACGTAGTTTTTTCATACAAGACCCTCCTGAAACGGGGTTTCTGAAATGATCCATTGATGGATAGTGAACCCGAAGATCCTGGTCCCAACACGTGTGCGTTTCTGGACCGCTGGATGTCGGTGACTGATGGTCACGTGGTTGGTGCCACTAGAGGCCATGAGGTCACGTGAAGCGGCGTACGGTGACGTGCCACCCGACGTGAATCACTCTCGCTACGTGACATCGTTACGTCACGCGGATGTACGTCGGGCCCATGACGTTATTTCGAATTGGTGCGCATGCAGCCATTGTTTATGTGAAGCTCTTTCGTCACGCTGGAACCTGACTCCACCGCCTGACGTCACGGTCCTGCGGTGGCGCTGCTGCTGTCGTCACTGAGCCTGAGCAGACACTTCACCTCACGCAAATATTGTTTTCTGCGCATGCGCGGTGCCCACACCTAGTGCGGGCAACCGCGGGCTTGTTTGTAGACAGTGCGTTAATCCGAAAGGTATCATCATCATCATCATTTCCTTCCCTACGTCACTTGTGATAGGCTCTTCGAGCATTCGGCGGGAAGAAAGTAAACACGCGGCCATTTTTCGGATCATTTCCAGTCACGCACGAAGCAGAACAAACCCGTGTGGACGCGAGGCAATCGAAAGAGGTCGACCACAGCACTTATACGCGTCGAGTAGCTGCCCTGACACGGGCGACAAACACGTCGGTCGGATAACATATACAGCAAGACGCGATAATCTTACGCACTTTCGATTTTCTTCGAAATGTATTGTTTTCGGAGATATCAGCTCGAGGAATTTAATCAATTTCTCCCGCTCTACCGGCAGATGAGGTGAACACTACTCCCCTCGACATCTGCAGGCGAGATCACAGTCCGATTTGTTCAATAAATAAATTACATTTCTTTATTTTGTTTTTATTTGTTGGCGTATAGTATATAGCGGCAGTGCCAACACGATCTACTAAAACTCTCTGTTATCTTTTGGAAGGGAAAGTGCGACATATGTGTCATTTCGACATACGTGGAAAACAAAACGAAACTGTCTTTTTGGTAACGATTGACATGCGAGTGATAGACGCGTTCCGAGAACGCGGAACTTCCTTCGGCAATCGGTCAAGCGCAGCTGTAAACTACGCAGATGGATGCCATTGTTCGGACGCGTCCAAACAACCCAAGTATAGCCACGCAATTACGCCGATATCAGATTACAGGTTTAAACGAAATGATGCGGATCGAAAAAAAAAGATCAGATGCATAATTTGTCGCTTTCCCGTTTATTTCCAGAATTTCTCGCCCAGTTATCTGGATAACGGAACTTGACAGAGCGAGCCAGTTGAGCGCGCGACAAGATAACGGAATTTAGCGTCCCCGCGTTTCACCTCGCAGGTAAACAAAACAAACAAAGATACAGACCAATTAAACGAAGCAAATATTTATGACACACTACGGTAACTATGAATAAAAAAAAAACAAACACTGCAATCTTCATACAATCACATTCGCGACAGAAAAAAAAATAATAATGACGATGAAAGAAGCTTTCAACGGTGCTTGAGCGGCCGCCTCGTTTGATATTCAGTTCCAGTAGTCAAGACCTGACAATTCCCACAAAACAACGAGGAAGGCGTTTGAAAAATAAATAAAGAAATAAAGATAAACGCCATGTGTGGCTCGCGGCAGTAATCCGCTACGTCGCTCAATGCTCCAATTACAGCGAGCACGAAGCTAGGAAAATGCAAACGCTCGAGAGAACAAAGCCCGGAGCCGCCATGCGAAGCAGCATCGCACCTGCGAGACGCCGAATTAAAACCGACACGGGGCACGGACACGAGTCGCCCGTTCGTTTTTTCTTTCTTACCCTTTCATCTTGTTAATTTCATTTCGGTTTTCTCCTCCGCACAGGACTGCACCTACGGTTCAGCTCAAACGAGGAACACTGACGGCACGCGCGCATTCCTAATGTCCTCTCGACACGGTTCTTATTTCGCCAGGTTGGCTCAATTCACGACTGGAACGAAGTTTTGGAGGTGAGATCACGCCGTAAAAGTGCACTGGAAAAAAAAATAAAGAAAGGAAGAAACAATTCCCGCGTCTAATTTGCCCCTGGCGTATCGGAGGGAGCCCATAAAGGCGCGACGGCGAAACAAAGCGTGCGCGTCAGGGCGTGAATTAAAATATCGTAAACGAGATCCGCCGACTCATAGTAGCGTTCGGCTAGATTCTTGCTTCGGAACCATGGAGTTCCCAGTTTTCCATAAAAGCGTATAAGGTATATTGCTGCGTTTGTGCGTTACGCACGCGCACACTGTGGCTCGCCGCAATTGCGAGCGAGCGCTGACTGGACTGTGATTTAGCACGTGTGGACTGTGATTTTTGTAAACAGTGGAAACGTGCATACACCAAAACATTGTTTGCAAACAAGTTCTCTTCTGCGCATGCGCGGTTGCGACAGCAGCGCCACCACAGTGACGTGAAGTCCGAGTTTCCCTCTTCCTCCCCCCCCCCTCTCCCATCTCCTCCCGGTCACACGAGCACTACCCCGAAAAAAGAAAAGAAAAAGGAACGCGTTTCAAATCAAAAGACAGGTTGCAGTTTGGTAGTCTTGTGCTACTTCTACCTTACGTACAGTGGGACCTTACGTGTCGTGGGATAGGTGGAAAGTAGTTCGCACGAAGACGTTGCCGAGTCGCTGCCCCTTCTCCTGGCTGAAGACATTGCTCGTCTTACAATCACGAATTGGTGAGAGCTTGCAAAACGCGCAAATATCGAGCACGAAGTGCTTGAAATCAACACTTATTGTGCAACATGCGACCTGCGAGTTTTTCATCTGATTCGCACAACCGGAAAAACGAAGGGGGAAAAATTGAAAGACCTTTACAAACCTCTCTAATGCGAAATTAGAGAGCAGCTCTTGAGGAGGGGAGGGTATGCCCCTCCTCCTCCTCCTCCGCACCGTACCCCTCCCCTCCGCCTCATTCTCCTTCCTCCTCCTCCTCCCGCTAAATTTCCCCCCAAATTTAGGGGAAAAAATGACGCCACCTGACCTTAAAGGGCCTAAGAAAAGGGGAAAAAAATGTTCTAAACAGTCTGGTTAGGACACGCGTGTCCAAAAATAAATCTTACGCGAAAAAAAAATTTAGGACAATACTGACGGCGAGAGATTTATTTGAAATTCTGCTCGCGAAGTCCATGACAACACGGAATGGTTGTTCGCTCTTTCGACATCAACGAGACGGTCATTCGGTCTTTCCACCTTCAACGTGAAGGCGAATCCGATCCACCTCTGCTTCACGCGCCCCAAATGCCGAGGGAGAAAACAAGTGGAAAGGAGGTGACTACCAACTCAATCGCGTCTTTTGCATTAATTTTGTTTTACACGCATGTTCAAATTAAACTGTTTAAAAAATTTTTTTTCAGAGGTACATTAACATTTATTTATTTCCCCCGCTAAACTTGGCGGGGAAAATGACGTCACGTGACTTCGTGCACGTCAGCCATGAACTAATTCAGTTTCTCCGCTAGATTTAAAAGGGAAATGGACGTCACGTGACCTTAACACCAATTCAATGCGATACGAACTCCAAAACATCACTCACACATCGATGTCTCAAACGGATGGCCGTACTTTTGGAAAAGAAGGGCGCGATCAAGCGAGGGCTATGACGTCATTGTCCTGGGGAAGTTTTGAGAATGAGAGGAGGCGGCCTCGCTTCTCCCCTCCTCGCTTCGGTTGACCAGCTCGACAGGACGTAGCGAGAAGGAGAGGCAATGAGAATCGTGACGTCACATGTCTCGACGGCCTCGTCGGCAGTGTTCTATCGCGCACTTCTTTTCCGACATTACAGCGATCCGTTAGAGATATCGCTGTATGAGTGATGTTTTCGGGATTTGCAGCGTCCCGCCTATCTGTCCACCCTTGTTTTGTGAGCTCGAAATTTCGGTTCAGTATCCCTTTACGAGGTGCACTCTAAAAATAAATCAAACCCTGTCGGGCTTAGCCACGTGACTTCCGGAAACTCTCTCCTCCTCTACACACCTTCTTCCTCCCCGGTCCAGTTTCGGTTTCGAGCAGTTGAGTTTTTTACTTTATTAAAAATTTACGTGACGCAGTAGCAAAATATTGATTGAGTAGTTCTGACACCATATTAAATCGCCCGGCGAAGAAAAAAATCTTTTGGTGGGTGTCAGTGTCACTTTCAACGTGCCATGACAAATCTCAGGTAAGAAACATTCGCGTGCCGCCCGGCGTTGTAGCGAGGGCAGACAAAGCCATCGTCAGCGGGAGAGCGATTCACACCGCATGGTAAAATAACGCCGCACGCAAGACCGCACAGCAGGGCTAGGTTTGCAGACGCGGTGTGCACCGGAATTACAGACGAAACGCGCCATCATAAAAATAAAAATGAAAATAGAGAGATAAAGGTATAAAGATTGCGCGGTAATCGTGGCTCAATATGCAACGGTGGAGTCAGCAAACGAGACATTTAGATATCCGGGGTGTCTCGTTACAAAAGTACACAAAGCCTTGAAAAAAGAAGAACAAAAAAAAAAGGAAATATTATAGCAGTAGCGACGTGGACATCGAAAGTGCTCGGTTGCAAACAAGAGAATATACGTGCACGGAACCGCAGCATGTTCGTTGTTGCACACGAAAACCTAACAGAAAAAAAAAAAAGCGAGTCGTGATTTTTAGTCGAAGTGAGGCAACGAGTATCCGTCCCTGAAAGCCACACCGACTCACATGGTCCCACTAGGAGAATAAAACAGCCCCGCACTGCCCACCTAGGAAAATAAATACGTAAATAAAGAAATCAATAAAAGAATAAATACATTTTCGGAGAAATTCAGGAGAAAAACAAACACGCAGCGTTCTTGTCTTTATACTTTCTTTTTTTCTTCATAGATTTGTTTAAAAAAGCTGTGAAAGTTACAGTTATGCCGCTTGTGGAGGTGAGTTACACAGCCAAGGGGACATTATGCGGGTGGCTAATCTTTGCGATAAGTCGGCTAATTAATTGAATTCGTTAATTAACTTTTAATTAGTGAAAATAGACATAGGGTTCAAATTAGAAACTTGTTGAGCGTTATCGAAAACCAATAAATCAGTAATTTTCAGAAAGACTTCGAGCGCATGAGAATCGTAATAGTGCACTAAAGTTACCACTCCAGGAGCGGATACAAGGCTAGCGGTTGCGGAACGCGGATGATTAAATTATCATCGCGTTCCGCAACCGCTAGCTTTGTACCTGCTCCACGAGTGGTAACTTTAATGCACTCCTACGCTTTTCACGCGCTCAGTCTTTCTGAAAATGACTGTATTAGGGGTTTTCGATGACGCTCAGCAAGTTTCTAATTGGAACCTTATGTCTATTCTTACTAATTAAGAAGTTAAATAACGAATTTAAATTAATTAGCAGACTGATCGTAACGATTAGCCCTCTATACTATGTCCCCCTGGCCGTATAACTCACCTGCACAAACCGCATAAGTGTAACTTTCACGGCTTTTTAAAACAAATATGTTAAGCCTAAAAAAAAAAAAAAATCATTCTGTATATAAGATATATTCAGCTCGGGAGTCGCGTTAAATTCCGCTAAATTTAGCGTATTAGTCCTATATACATTACATATGATTCCACATGGAGACGACGGACAACAAAGGAAACAAGGGACAAACACTCATGTGTGGCCGTTTGTCAGCTGTTTATCCAGTTTTTAGGCGCTATACCACGTGCGAAATGACGAGGAATAACTTTGGAGACATTGAAATCACGTGTTCCGTCAACTACGTGTTGTTTTCCGCGATGCGTCTAAGAATAACGCGAAAACATTATACAGACGACCACATTTGCGATGCTTCGTTGCTGCATCACCGAGTCCAGCAAGTGTCTACTTGGAATAATGTATCCCGACCTCAACGAGGACTCCCTAATTCGGAATATTCACGGGCACAACCCGATCCACCGGTCTCACGTACAAGACATCACCACGATCGCGAGAGGGCCGGGGAGGCAAAATGGTGGCCGCGGTCGAACAGGCGGCACTTGCCCTCCCAAAACGGATGTCACCGGCCTTAGCCAGCAAGCAACTTTAAGGCACTCTAGCTGTCTAATGCAAACGAGCGAAGTAGAAGGCATTCTTCTCGTAAAGTATCTGACCCAAGCGTCTCCTCCGCACAAGAGAAACTGGGAGAGCGACGGAAACACCGACTTCGCCGATCTTTCTGCGGACTTGAAAGAGCGGAGGTTGCAGAGATCCGCTCAGAGAACTTCTTGGCACTCAGACTAAACAAACAGAGCTGGCTCCGCTGTGGGGATGCCGCTACCCGTTCGACGCGCCACGTTTATAAAGGATGGTACCGCCGGCGCTTCGGCTCCAAATCAAATTTACAACAATTTCCCCAAAATCTCAATATAAACACGGCCGGCGTTCCGTATATACGCTCCACTCACCGCGCGGAGGGCCCAAATGTTTCCGCCGCGATGTCGAAGCTAATCGAATTTTGTAACGCCCGAGTGCCGACGACGATATCACCGCCAAATCAGAAACGACAACAACAACAATTGAACGCCACGGCTCGTAGTTTATCGTTATGATTGTTATTATTAAATGCGGGTTTAAGTTGAACGCGACGACGTGAGGAGGCCAGACGTCACGTATGCTGTTAGGCGTCGGAAGGGTGACGAAATCGAGAAATGGTTATGGCAAACAAAGGCACATCGTCGGCAGCGCACCTTTGGATTCGAGGACTTGGGGGAGGAGGGTCGCTTTCGAGGTAATTGAGTTTTGCTGCGCCCCGGGCGAAATGCGAGGCATCGCCGCGACGCAGGTGACAACGGCAGGATGGCCGACGTTGTTGCAAGGCACACATTGGGAAACTTTACAGGCGCCGCTTCGGACTATTTTATTTTCGGAGCCGGAGTCCCGCTGCTCGTACATCTTGCAACGGACACGGCGTTCGGTGCAGAGATGACGAAAGAATTATTTACAACTCAAAGCATGTTTGAAGCAACTTCGTCCTTTTTCTTTCATGGTGTATTAACGGGTTACCGCAGCTTAAAACGTGAGCAACATTGAGTTCACGTCAGTCTAGAAACTCCGGCCACACTGGGCGGTTCGGCAGGCGCGGTGGCGTTCGTCGCGGTTCTTCACGCTTCGGTTACTCTCTGATGCTACAAGCTAGCTTACTCTCAACGGAACACGACTAGTCTGAACTTTCGTATCTCACCTCTAAGCTGTTTGTCGATCGTGTTCTGGTTGTCTGCCTCGCAAGCTGCACCTATGGAAGCAAGTAAACTCCTTGCAAACATTCTGCTCATTAAGTTCGTATCTAAAACGATAAACCCGTGAACTAATTTTGCCGCTTACGCTGCTAGTGTAGTCGTCTTGAGAACAGTTCGACGGGGGTCATCGCCGGCAAACGTAGGCCTAACCATGAAGCATGGCCGACGAAAACGGCGGAGATCACGACGGCAACGAGGTCGACAACACTGCTGTGTCGGCAACTGGTACTACTACAATGGCTGGCGCCGCCTCAGGCAAAGCGCACATGAAGGCTACATCCCTTTGACAGACGCACGCAGATACACGCAGGCAGAAAGGGGGACCACACATTATGGGAATGGACGCGTGCCTTGTACATATGCAGCTCTTAAAAAGCCAGACCGACACCCCCCCCCCCCCCGGGGCTATCGCACCACCTGGGCCAATCCATCCCCCCTCCCCCATACCAATAACAAGATGGGGAAAGAAATAAAAACTACAATAAACCACTGGGACGCACGTGCTGCCAAGATTCCCCCCCACCTCCCCTATTTTTTCCTCGAAATCGGAACCCTCAATTCGCCCTTTCAGGTCGCGCTCCTCCGAGGGCAGCGGATAAATGAAGCAAACAGAGAGAGAAACGGGCGTCAATAACGTGACCTTGAGCCGTCCAAATCGCCGCGGCTACCGCGAGCACCAGTGGGAGTTTGTGCTCAAAGATTGTCCGGACGCCGGGGCGCGCAGAGGCTGGATGGGTGGATGGATGCTAACGGCTGTACGCTTTATAACGGGCGGTACCTTGCGCCACCTAGCCTAAGAACCAAAAAAATTATTCCTCCCCTCGCCCTTCTAGGCCAATTCGCTTCCCCTCTGCCATTCTTGTAACCGGCGGTGTGGGATGTCGCCAGAACGACCTTTAAAGAATCGGGCAAAGAAAAACAAAAAACATTACATTTTTTTCGCCTCTTTCCCCGGCGAGGGAGTGTTCAAACATACGTGTGTGGCTGGGAAGGCTGTTCCACGCCAGACTTGCGCGGTACACCTTACAAGCAATCAAATTACTTGCAATCGATTATTTTTTTAGTAATTTTGTAATCACTTTAATAAAATCATTAGGCGTAATCTGATTACCTTTCGAAGTATTAACATTACTTGAAACCGTTACTATTTTCCCTCCCCTTACTAACGGCGCCCTTCGTTCGTTCAAGTTTCCTACGGAGGAATCCTCAAACCAAGTCTCCGACAGGAGGATGGTCTGTCAAAATTGGTGGACTAACACGATACGTGGTTCATAATTCGGCTATTCCGATCCAACAACGGACAGTACGAAATACCCGTTTCGAACGGGCAGAATGATCTGTCGTTTTGAAAATTCGAAGATATCGGAAAACTAGCAATTACTTCAAGTAACTGCAATTACTTTTCTTCTCGAGTAATCAGACAATTGCACTGAATACATACCTAATAGTAACTGTAATTGTAATCGATTACTTTTTTCTTAAGTAACGCGTACATGGCTGGTTCACACCCTTGAGTATGGTTGTGATCCATTACGCTACGACCGCTTGAAGAAAACAGGGGCGCCATCTAACAGATAGTCCGGGAACACTTCCGGTGCGCGCTTATTTCCCCATTTTATTACGCGTGATTCTTTCAACATGGGCCTGAAATTGAATATTGTACAAACGAGCATATCTAGTAGAATAGTGCTGCTCAATATTGCCATAAAAAGTGTGAATCCGAAGCGTGCAAGTTATTCACGTAAGTATCGTGCATACGTACTGAAGCTAAGGCATGGTAGAATGTTGTTAACCTGCGTGACGACATATCCAACCCCTTATGTCATCAGTAAAAGACATCCTAATAGTTTTCTTCATCAAGTGTAATTCTTTCCAAATATCGCTAAGAACCCACGGGTTTTAATTTTTAAACCTTCGCTTTCTCACTTCCTGATGTATCTTATTTCCGCGGTGAGCTGAAAACGTATGTTCACCCAATGAACTAGAGTTATAATTTCTATAATTTCGACTGGCGCTATCTATGACTGTTCTCGAATGTGTGAAGCTTTTATTACATCTGTTCCGCGGCACTTTGATGGGGCGTCGGACCTGTTAAAACGAACCTTTTCGCTGTTCTTCATGTTTGTGCCCTTGTAATTTTTTTTTTTTTTAATTTTTAGTATTGTTACAACTGCCATTTTACAAAGAGAGCTTTAGCTTCCGTTCTCCTTCTGTTATGCTTTAACACAAAACAAACAAATTAACGCCTATTTGATTTTTAGGGCAAAAAAAGAAAAAAGGAAAACAATAACCAAGAACTGGTTTCGAGATGTCGGCGCGTGTGTAAGCTGTTCGCTCGCTCGGTAAAACAAGGCATTAGTAACACAACTATCATGAGCCTTAACCTGCTTAGGACTGCCGCAAAAACAGTCCAGGCGAACGGGTGTTTCATGTGATGAAACCAGGTGCAGGGACCTCGTCAGAAGGCTACTTGTGTTATTTTGCCACGCCCCCCCCCCAACACACACACACACACACACACACACACACACACACACACACACACACACACACACACACACACACACACACACACACACACACACACACACACACACTCTCCTCTCTCCCTCTCTCTCTCTATTTTTTTTTACTGATATAAAGCATACACGCAGATCGTGGGAGAGAATGCCCGTTTGTCACGATGTATTTTCTTCCCAACCCGACGAGGATATCAATTCAAAAGCTTCCCTTCGTGGAACGGCAACCCATTTTTATCGCGAGCCGACGAATAAACTGACCACAAACAAGATAACATCGCGGGCACAACGCGTGGCGTCGAATGCGGCTGATATCTCTCGCCGGACCTACGTGACAGATTTCGCGGACACGCCATGGAAATCGACAGGGCGCCGAGTTTCTTTAAGGCCCTGTCACACTGAGGCAACAGTTGGACAACTCTATCCGGCAACACGAGAAAATCGTGCTGCCGGCGACCCTGTCACATCGCGGCAACAACAACAGTCGGGCAACATGTTGCTGCCGCCCGGCCACCGTGTTGTCCGACAACCCTACCGCGCTGACGGCGGGGACAACACGGGGAACACTCCGCCATCTTCGTTCGTGTGCGGCGCGGAGTCGCTAGAAATGTGACTCTACAAAGTGCCAGTGCGTTCGAAGAGCCGTGGTGTTGGGCTAAAATTAGTGCTTAAAAACCGACACCGACACGATCGGCCTTCATTACAATCAGTGGAATAAATATTTTTGAACGCTGTCCATTTGCCTACCGCCTGCAATCATGATCAAAGTAACTGTTTTACTTTTAATGCTTTGATTTTTTCATTTGCTTTCCTGGATTATTTTTATAACATTTTTCAGGTGAGTAGGCATGCCATTTTATTTCACTAGCAGTAATGTGAGCGGGTCGCTCGCCGGTTACAATTTTAACACAATTCTGAACGTTCATGACCCTAGCTGTGACGATTTCGATGATCGCTTTTCGTAATTACACAGTAAAAACATTCATCAAATTGTTTTAGCTGAACGCCAGCCTTAATTATTGATAAATAACGTTTTCGAAGCCTTTATCTGAGTAAGAGGTTATTGATAGGAAACTGTCTCTGCCATGGAAGCTATCTGTGTTGTCGTGTTGCCGGCCCGAAATTCGCTCGGCCAGCGATCAGGGTAACACACGTTGTCCAACACAAGTTGCAGCTGTTTTTGTGGCCGAAAGCTGTCATACCGAGGTAACATTTTAGTTGTCGTCCATCCTGTGCAGCTGTTGCCGCGAGGTTTGTCGGACAACACGGGGAACGAGCAACAAGTTGCCCGACTGTTGGACAACGTGTTGTGTTGCCTCAGTGGGACCGGGCCTTTACGCCACCCAGAGAAACTTCTGCACTTGTGATCCCCAGAACGGAAAAAACATCCTCCACTCCACTCCCCACAAAGCCCCGTTTCACATCGCCCTGTTTTCATCACAAGACCCTCTTCCAAAATGCCGTTTAACGTGGACACTTGCGAGTATAATGTAGAAATAAACAGCCCCCTTCCCCCCCCCCCTTTTTTTTTTCTTCTTCATATTATTATTTTGTTTATATGAGGGCCCAGTTTCCCCCCCCCAAATAACTCTTCCAACATGTCGTTTATGCAGCCCCCTCCCCCTTTTTTTTCTTTTTTTTGCTTTTTTCGTTTATACTGTCATCCTGTTTCAATGAAAGCCCTTTCTGGCTCACCCTTCCCAAATTCCGTTTAATGAGGACACAATGGTTCCGCTTATTGTAGCGTCTTTATCGCAAATGAGTTTGGAACCTTGACAACTTCGAAGGTCACTGGAAATATAGATGTGGAGATCAGTCGGGGATTATATGACACATGCTTTACGCAAAGGGGAGAGAGAGGAAGCGAGAGATGGAGGGATCAACCAAAGATCAAGTGAAGTCGCAAGCTGTTCTTCCGACTTTATCGCCATGCATGTGGCCTATTTTCCCTCCCTGGACATCAACAAAGGCGTATTTGAGGTCATCAGAAAATCGTGCATGCGTCATCTGGCCGAGAGATAAAGCAGCAAGTACCGTTGCAGAGGAAAAAAAATAAAAGAAAAGAAATGAGAAACGTACGTACGGTAAGTGCTTTGCTTTTCGATTTTGTGAAATGCGGAAAACACAACCTGTGCATCTATTCCTCGGACGCTCGGAAGTAACGCAGTACGCGTAAAAAATAATTGTGTCCACTTACCGTTAGCGTAAGTTTATTGCTTACTTCAGCATTCAGTGTAAACCCAAACAACTCTTGCCCTTAGTAGTGTGCATATTACACACAGAAAAAAAAAAAAAACATAAAGCTAAACATTTAAAGAAATAAGTCAAAGTATTACAAATAAAGGCGTCTCATTAAGGTTCCAAAGATGTAGCGAAGGGACAAAAGTAAGATTAGTGACTGTTCTCACAGTTATAAAAAAACGTGTCATCGGGGACGCGACATCAACGTTCATCATTATCATCTCTGTAAGAAAAAAAAAAGAAACTGCTGGTGTCGGGCAGAAAGATGGAAGGGTTGTTACGCGACTTCCGAGATGTACAGCGAAACACTCATGGCAATGAAAGATGCCCACACTCGAGAAGGCGACCGGATTTCGGAGGTCGAAAGTACGCTGCCCGTAACGCGCCCTCAGCTGGTGTGTTTAGCGTTCCATTCTATCCCCCCGGTGCATCGAAAGTGGCCCCGTAGTGGCAACGAATGACGTCACGGAAGCCGGGGCGAATGACGTCACGGAAGCCTGCTGTGAGATGTCCCTCTCCTGGCGGTTGGGCGTAGAAGTTCCGGAAGAAAGCAGGAGGGAACGCAGGTGTCGCTGTGGTCGCGGCGTCCCAACCCACCACCACGCCAGCTTGTCACATGATAAGTCACGTGACGTCAACTTCCCGGCTAAGTTTAACGGACGTCGCGTGTCGTCAATTTCCCCGCTAAATACAGCGAGAAAATTGACGTCAGGTGGCTTCAATTTCCGCGAGGTGTTTCTGCGACGGGTGTACGTTGGCGCTCAACGCGTCCTGCGCTTCCCGCCCCTTGTCAGCATGATCAAGCTCGCGTAATTTGTACCCTTTGCGCCCTTTGTATAGATTGCTCCAAGTACCTGTCGACCGGAGAGCGAGACCAGTGAAACGCTTGAAAGTGAAATCCGACCCAGGATTGACTTTCGAAATGCGCGAAAAAACCTACATACATAAAGTGATAGACGCACACGCGGGAAAAAAGGAAGCACAAACACGTCCAGAGCCTTCCGATTACGAGCTTCAACACCTTTCTCGCTCGTGTATCCGCGGTGCACGACCCCGTGTCAACTCCTTCGGAGCAGCGGCTATCTTGGGCCCGTGGAAGTGCCTTCTGCTGCGCGCCTATCTTATCGCCGGAGGGGCTACCTGTTCAATTTCTCCGCTCGCGAAAAAAAGAATAGCCGCGAGACGGCCCAGCAAGAAAGCAAAGATGGAGCGTAGCGAAACACGATACACAGCGACGACGAGTTGTTGCGTCGCGAACCCGCAATCGGACACTCCATCATCAAACGCCAGCAAAAAAAGAAAAGAAAAGCGTATCTTTGCCAGCAACAACGGATTGCTTACTCTTAACTGTTATTTTTTCCTCAAATAAAAAAAGGAAGGCTTACACTACACGCCACGAGCCATCGCTGCCAGATCAATGTCGTGTCAGCGGAGTGGGGAAAAAAAAATCCACTTTTTTTAAACAATTCGTTAATTAATTTTTTTTTAAAGCAAAACTTACACGATTTAAATCAGGTCAGCTCGAAAAGAGTGACCTGTTTTATCCCTGGATGCGATTTTTTTTTAATGGCTACCTTATATAAATCGTTTGTGCTCGATCATTACTTACCTTAAATGCAAAATAAATGTCCAATAATAATTGGGTTGTATGTATGTTTATGCAGCCTAGATCTTGGTCTGCCTCAACGGGTGACGAGTCTCCCAGCTGTAGATGAGAAATTTAGGCAGTGCAGTACAACCGCTAGCCTGGAGTCTTTAACGTGCATCACGCAATAGTGATACACGACCGCACGCCGGTACGATGCTCATCCAGATCGAAACGGGCAGGGGTGAGGATTGAACCCAGGATCCCTGGGTTCTGCAGCAATTAATGTCTGTGGGAAGCAGCCACTGATAGACGAGCGGTAAATAGAAAATATTTTCAGCGTTGTTTTGGCAAAAAGTGCTCGATAAATCCTCCTGATTATTGTACTCCACCCTGCGTGGTGTAGCCTGGCGTCCTTAACGGGAACCACGCAGTAGTGAAGTTAACGTAGATGACGTCTTGCCATCTAGAACTGGCCGTTTTTATTGACGAAAGCCTCCATCAAAAACAAGCTTGCACAAAGAGCAGTCGAGTGCCCATTGAAAGTTCGAGTGCAGCCAAGGCTACCAACCGATGGAGCCAATCAAACGGCACCAAAAGGGCGTCGTCAAGCTGCTATCACCCACTATCATGGTTTACTATCACGCACCGAAAAAAAAGAAGCCGGATCATGAGACATTTATTTCGCCTGATTGGTCTCCAGACGTTGATAGATAAGTTCTAGGGCTCCGTATTTTCGGGGCTTATTTGTCCTCGCAACCGGGGTTTATTGTTTTACACAGTTTCGGTATTTTTCAGTGCTCATTTCCGGAATTACGAAAAAAAAAAAAAAAAATCTGCGTTCATCGGGACTTTATTTAAAAAAAATAATAATAAGACACGGGAATAGGATTTTCCAACCTTCAGAGAACATTGGGAATTGATCTGAACTTCCGAATACAATATCGGTTCGCGCTGAAGCTTTGGCATCTGGTTGGGACCTCTGGCGCTGCCTTGGGGCGGAGAATGAGAGTTCGGCGATGCGTAGTTTATTTTTGCAGTGAAAAAAACATCTTTGAAATTTTTTTTCGGGGACACCCTGTACATACGGATGTCCGCCTAGAGGCGAGCGGTGTTCATTGTTTTGTTCCCATGCCGGATCAATGTTGTAAGAAACAAAGTGGTAAGCCAGCCTAATACACTCGCAGGCTGAGCTGTCCCACTCGTAACAAATAATAAAAATCCGCCAAAACAAAACGCAAAACGCGAAGAAAAAAAACAAGAAAAAAAGAAAGCCAAAACAAAACGCAAAACGCGAAGAAAAAAAAAACACAAAAACCGACAGCACCACTTTATTTTTAAGCCTCGCCGCCAGTAGGAAGCTGCTGGGATCGGTGCGTCCTCCGCAGACAGTCGAGACAAATTGCCAGCGTATAGCGATCTCCCGGACAAACAAACGGACGAACAAAATCACAAAATATATTGAGACATAACTGAATAGTTCCCGCTGTAATCGGAGCAAACAACGCACGCCTAGGCAATTTGACAACGGCATGATATCGTCTCATCAACACTGGATTTCCCACAAAAGATAAAGACAGATTAGAAAAAAAAACGAGAAATGAAATATATTAGCAATAAAGCAGTAATGACAGCAATGGCGACGTCGTGAAAGGCCCAACCCGCATACCGATTGCAACCGCGATTGTCACATCTGACTCCTGGCGTGAGTCATGCCAACACGCTCGAATCTCAGAGGACAAACAACTCGCGTCTCAATGGGAAAACGGCCAGCGTCGATCTTCTGCTCTAAGACCCGCGGGTTTACGTGCCCAAACCAGCGGAGCCCGACCGGCCTGCCCCTGCAGCCGACTGGAGATTAATTGAAATTGTCCTAAACCTATTCCCTCGTGGTGACTTTCTGCAGTGGAGAAAATCACCACTTGCACTGTAAAAAAAAGAAAAAGGAAGAGATGCTTTCGACTATGCCCGCGTACATGCGTCCTTTAAGCGAAAAGCAGCACGTGAAGGGCAGTTTGTTTATCGTGTGCATAGACGATTGCAAGCAGGGCATCTGGCCGCCGCCATGTGCGTGCGGGCAAGTGCGTGCAACTACATGCTTGCCAAAGCTACGTTCACGCTCAGGCTGCAGATGCTCGCACGCATGGGGTACCAGTGAGGAGCCATGCTTACAATTGTTCACTGGCGGTCATAGCTGCGTGTGCGACTGCCGAGAGCGTGCTGATGGCGAGCTTCCCCAGTTCTTTGCAACGTGCGTTCCGCACCATCAAGATTGCCAGTCTTAGCAGCCTATTAACGTAAGCTCGTTCCGAGCATGCGCTCTGAACATCGCCCTCAATAATGGCGTCCAGTGAATACCTCCTATTGGTGACGTGAGCGATCGAAAGCGTCGCTGTGGTCGGCACACCACAATTGGCCGAATGCTGACTATGACGTCAGCAAAGGATGTATCATCGACGGAAATAAGAGGAATGTAAGAACTTCAATTTTGACGGGGTTGGCAGTGTTGGTTTGAGAGCGCTATGATTTCAGGCTTCCACCATGCCCATTACAAACACCATCGAACTTGTTGTCCACAAGGTAATGACGTCACGAAAGGTAACCGAACGAGGGCGCCACCGAAACATCTCGCCGCTAATAGTGTGCCGCCGGTATGGCCAATAGCTGTGTGCGCGACTGGTGAGCGCGTGCTGATGGCGAGCTTCCACAGTTCTTTCGTAACGTGCATTCCGCACCCTCAAGATTGTCGGTCTTAGCAGCCTATTACACGTGGGCTCGTTCTGAGCATGCGCTCTAGACAGCACCCCCAACTATGGCGTCCACAGTGAATACTCCTTCATCAATCCGGAGCCAGTTTTGTCGGAAATTCTTCGAGAGAGGACGGAGCGATAAAATCAACAAAGGATGGTCAAAAGAGGACGATAACACGTTTATATCCCTTTGCAATCGGCGAATCAGACCACCCGGTGGCGCAAGCTACCGCCCGTTATAAAGGGGTTCAGCCATTAGCATCCATTCGTCTACATTGAATCGCGAGTGCATGCCATGCGCGGAAGACAGTGACACCGAGCACGAAGGCCCCTGCGATTTTGGGGTAGAAGACGCTCTACGTCGCAGAAGCAGAAATCAAATGCCGAAATCAGCGTCAAGTCGAGTGGAATTGATAACCAAGTAGAAGGACTAGCTTGTTTTATTGTTGTTACTTTTTAACGAAATTTCGGATTAAGCAAAACTGTGCCAAAAACTGATTTAAGAAAAAGAAAACAAAAAAAAACAGCACAGTAAGGTTTTTAGGCAAGCTGGGTGGAAGCTACCACCCGAAATAAAGGATACAGCGCCTGGCATTTATCCGTCTACCCATGACCGTCGTTAGTGATGGACAAATTCAAAGGGCCGCAGAACGTAGAACCGCAGACAATATGAGCTGAAACAGTCCATCTTTCGCCGGCGTACCTAACGATTTGCAAAAAAAGTCCGGACCAGACTATAGTGGTGGAACGCGGAGTTTGTCTAATTCCTTGGCGCAGGTCGCAAATTGAGAATCTCTGCGGCGGTACAACATAACTACGGTTCCTTGTTTTCAGTGCGGTAAACCCTAAAGATTAACCGCCGAGCCTGTTTTATCAGAATCGCGGAAAACCGAAAAACATCGAATTGGGACTAGCCTGGAATAAGAAATACCCAAGCTTCACGGGACGAAAATCTTTATCTACAGCTTTATTTTCCGTCGACCCGTACATAACTCGCAATGAAACGACGTCGTTTCCTTCTGGCATATATGTACAGGGACGTTTTTCAGGTATTCAAATCACGGATATGTTCCCTAAACGTTGGGGAATCCTATGCCCGTGTCCGATTTTCTTCGACTTAAACGCCAAAAACCTCAATGTTTTTGTCCGACAGAAAAAAAAAAATGTTTACCGAAAAACACCGAATCTGCGGAGAAAATAATAAACTTGAAAAAAAAAAACTCCCCCAAATTCGAGGACACGTAAACCCCCAAAACACGAAACATAACCAACGTCTTGCGCTGGAATTTTCGCCCCATTGCTGCCTCAAAGAAGACAGAGATGTGCAGAAGAAAAATGTGTCCCCGTTAGCTCGCCGCAGACACCCAGAGCCCTTATCCCCGCAGACGAGAATTCCTTATCGCGGCACAGCTTAATTGCGACCAGATCGAGCTTAATCTGGACATTTAGTGAGGAAATGGCGACGCTGACGTGCGGGCGTGCGAAGTGAGGAAATCAACGAGGTGCCCTGACGCAATTGAAGGGACCCGAGGCGCCAGGCGCTCGCGTCCACGATAAAGACCAATGTTGCCACGGGTTGAAAATAAAAAATAAAGATCAGGACAATTGTTGTAAAATATACGGGAGGTTTAGGTGAAAACCTAACAAAACAACGACCCCGCTGCTGAAATTGTATAGGTCATTCCACATGGCGCTTTTCGTGTTCGCTAAAATATTTTGCACGATTTGCCTTTCCTCCCTTTTGAAAAGTGACATTTGACGCTAGGTGACATAAGTTAGCGTCTAAACTATAGATAATGAAGGAATATACGCGAAAAAAAAAAAAACAACGACAGCAAGATGAGTAGCTTACAGGACAGGACCAGCCAAATTCGCAATCTTAATGGTCTAATTTCCGGATGGTCGATCAATGATCACGCACGCCCCTTACAAATACACGAAACATGGAGGAAAAAGCTCATTTTGCCTACTTACTGCACAATGTAGAGAATTAGAAATACTCCCAACAACACTGTTTAGTTGTTTCTAAGCACGGTTCATGCGCAGAACCTTCGCTTTTAATTAAAAAAAGACCCCAGCGATAAGGATCCAGCGGACGACGAGACAAGTGGCGAACGAAGTTGTGCAGTCGCTCGCGGTCCCTTACCTATAAAAGCATATCAAGATGCTCCAGTGCCGTGACTGAACCAGAAAACCAGTTTCATGTCGTCATTTTTGTGGAGTTTTATACATCAGGAAAGGAGGGACGTAGGGAAGTCTATTCGACGGCCTGAGAATTCATGGAGTGCGAGATGACGTAGAACAAGCGCGCCAACCAACATCTCACATAAGACAAGGCCTGCCCATGACGTCATTGTTAGTGGAACCCCGACCCGCCCCTAGCGGCAAATGCACTGAAGCTCGACGAGAGCAGCCGCGTGCTAGCGTCGCGCTCGTCTGGGAGACGCTGCAGACAAACCGTTAACAATGCTGACGCAAGATAGGCAGCGCTGCGTGAATACTCTCGTGATGACGTCTGAAGGGGAACGATGAAGGCCTTGTCTTCTAGGTGGAATTGGGCGACCGCCGACCAGTGACAACGACGGTGAAAACAGATGGAGGAAAGGCGAGTCGGTCGGAGTAAAACGATATCGCTCGGGCTTCCCGAAAACCGTATACATGCACAAAGCTCAGAAGATTGCATTTTCGAGCCTGAACGATCGTCGATTGGGCTGGCTCCCCACTTAACAGCGAAATGGTGGAGCCCTGGAGGTGATCAGAGAACGGACACTCTAAGGGCAGCACAATGTAGTGGCTCTCGATGGAGCTTGGCGTCCGTTCGGTGTGTTTATATCACGCACGTTACATACAGACGCTTTGCACACGTGCCAGATTACATCCGCCATTGCTGACCTCCTCTTGAGAATCTAAAATGACAATAAACTGGCCTACTATGGTAATGATGAAGTGAAGTAAACAGAATAAGAGGAAATAAAAAATAAAAAAACGTCAGGTCGGTCATGGCGGCGCCCACGCACACCTTGTGGGACTAAATACGCCGAACAAGTAAATATCCCTTGCTAAAAGTTACGTGTTTGTTTGGACAGCGGAAAATTGGTCGGCCCCAACGGGTGTCCGGCGTCTGCGCAGTACAGATCGGGCTACAACCGCCAGCCAGTGGTGTTCAACATGCACCGGGCAGTAGTGACACACTGCGCCACGCCGGTACGATGCTCGTCTTGATCGAAAAGGTCTCTTGGTTCTGCAGCGCCAGTTTTCGCTCCACGCGCTCCGAGCTGCGGTCTGCAAACTTACTCGGCCACCGACCTCCAGCACGCGAAGTGCACGTGAAACCGATCGACAGCGTTATCGAGGTGGTTACATTCACATCAAATGGACGCCAAGCACACGTCGTCAATTTTTTCTAGCCGGTTGATAACGAAAACCAACGTAAACGTATTACTCGGGTAGGAGAACAATATCGGCGATACGCGGATCAGCTGAGACCGTCGTGGTTATCGACCCTGCAATAAAAGTGGTCCCTCGATTTCCGCCTGACGACGTCGTCGTGTGTCACGTTGTCGCCGGTCGTGGCGGCGTCCCAGCAGGGTGGCACACGAAAGCACCCGATGCCAAAGACACCGCGTCAGACGCCTTGCGGCAAACGCCCCGCCATTTCTGCCCCGTTTTCAAAAGCACCAGTTCTTAGAAACCCGCGACGGGTGGCCGGGTCCTCGATGTAATGGCGGAGCATTGTGCTTTAAACTAAGGGACGGTAAGTGTGCACGCGACCTTGTGTGACGTAATCATGCCGTGCCCGGGCCTCAAGTAAGAAATAACAGGATAAAACAGGATGTCCCGACGCTTCAGGCGTGCGTCAAACATTTTCACGTATTGCGACGTTAGAAATGAAAACAAGCAGAACATATCAGTCACATGGCAAAACATTTTGAAGCGACGACTTTTAGCAATAAGCATTGAACCAAAGCTTTCGTCGACTCTGAAGCAGGCGCGGATTCACAGATCCGACGAAATGGTTTCTGTCAAAAATATTAACCTGCAGCTCATGACGCCATACCTATCACCGCACCAAACACCAGTTCCAAAGGTAGATAAAATCTTAATCTGCGTGGGGGCTCCCTCCATGACAGCGGAGTGCATTGCAGGTGATGCAGATTTACGCAATTGGTCACTTGCAGGTCATTTCAAAGTTTTTTGGCGGTTCAAGTTAACCTTATACATAGCTTGCGAGTGTGGCCATTGTTTGCTACGGAAGGTTATTTCTACTCACTGGTTTCTTCGAACTACAACTGCTGTGGTTTGCAACTAACACGGCGAGCCGAACGCTCCCGGTGCATAAAATACTGTCATGGCCGCGAATGACGTCACATGCAAGCTATGTATTTTGTTGTTCCTTTCACTTAAAAGAACCTTTGTACACCCTCAACGGATTAGGGTAAGACATGGTACAATGATGGTTGAAGCGCAAAGAAGGTGGGACGGGGACAGCGAGGACGGGGCTTTTGGCACGCGGGGAATACGAGACGATGGCATTAGACATTTTGCTAAATCCCCCAAGCGCCCCGGCCCACATTCAAGGAATCATGGGAACGGTGTTCCTTCAGCTCCCTAGTGATCGGTAATTTCGACCAATTCCATGGTTACCCATTTTTGAGTGTAATTCGGAGTCATCGTGAACAAGCCTCGTACACTTTTACACTCAAAACTTTTTGCACAATTACCCTCAAAACTGTGTAACCATGGAATTGGTCGAAATTACCGATCACTAGGGAGCTCGAGGAACACCGTTCCCATGATTCCTCGATCGCGGGCCGGTGCGCTTGGGGGATTGAGCAAATGGTCTCTAAACGGTGTCTTGTGTATGTACACTGTTACTGGTGTCTTTCGACTATTCTAGCGCTCGTGTCTTTTTATGAACATGCACCAACTAGCCCAAGGCAATGCATCGCTGGAGGATGATCGCGTGGTCCCATTCGTACGCAGCTGGCGTGTCAGTCCCGAATTAGGCTGCCGAGTGTGCCACTAATAAACAATACAAGAAATAATAAAATAAATACACAAAATGGAGAAAATGGGACTTCAAAACAGCGTGGACAAGCAGCGCTTTGTGCCTGCTAAATACGCAAAAAAAAAAAAAAAAAGTGGTAGGGAGCTGTGAATTTTTCGGTTCGATAAAATGAAATACCGCAAAGGACTTCATTGACGCGGCGTCCACATTTCGCGAATCTTAAGAAGTGTAGGCTTCTGGAACAAGTATTTCGCTGGGACACAATTTTGCGACTTGAAGTCACATGCTACGTAATCGTTACCCTGCATGGATGGAAACATTCGCGAGACCAATTTTTCGCGATATTTTGTAACGTCGCTTAAATTCGCGAAAGCCGGGTCGTCCTTAGTAAATAGGAAAGCTCTCACTTATCGCTACTTGCGCAGTCATCGCAATCTATGAAGTATTCAATTTATTCTTCTAGAATCGCAGAAAGAATCACAAAACGACACGGAGGAATTGCGCGCACTTCTCGGCGACTTTGTATCAAATCCCATTTGAATCGGCCTTTCGATGCAACGTACATTCCCAAAGTATCAACGCGCGCTTTCGGCATAACAACGGGTGACATAAACTATAAAAACAAGCTCAATAAAAAAAAAACACTCATCGAACAGCTTGGGCAGGAAATGAAAGCAAGAAAAGCGTCCGACGCAAGGAGCGGGCACAATTCAATGTCAATGGAAACGATCTGGAACCGCCTAAAAGCAAAAAAGAGTCGTTGGGCAAGCCGCTATTACATTGCCCGACCTCCCATTATAAAAAGAAAAAAGACACGAGAGAAAGCGAGAAAGAAATGAGAAAGGGAGAGAGGCGATAGCCAGCGTGACCTTGATAACGAAGGCGACCGGACCTGCCAGTGCAATGAATCACCACCTTCGAGAAGACGGCTGACCAGCCCTCCCAGCCGCAAACACACGAAATGAAAAAGACACACACACACACATACCGACCGCTACCAAGAATCAAGAACACACCTAAAACACCAAACCTCATCATTCTCCAAGAAAAAAAAAAAGTTATAAGAACTAGAGGGGGTGGCGACGTATATAATAATCGGAGGACGAGATTCCTCGAAATGCCGCCGCCGATTCAGTGAGTGCGAGCAATCCGCGCGGAGGCAAGCGAGGAGCCCACCCCTGCCTTTCTACAGAAGCGAGAAATCACAACAAGAGAGGCACAAGCGCCGTGGCGCGCCTCCGCGCCGAAGGAAGTGATCACTGACAGCCGCTCGCCGCTTATCGGACATGGGATCGTTCGCCGGGCATCGTCGCCGCTGCGCCGGTCGGTCTCCTCCCATGGACGGCAGAATCCGTTGTGATGGTCAACGGGCTCCGGACTGGGCAGGAGTCCTGTCCAACGCAACTCCGCAAGTCGCCTGATCGTATCGATCGACACCGAGTCCACAAGAACGAGATTTCGTGAACACGTGCGCTGACGGAATCAAAGACAAGCGCGCTAATCAAACAAAACAACTAAAACTGCAGCTTGAGAAAAAAAAAAAAGTAAGTTGATACATTAATACACGTAATTACTTTTTTTTTTTTAAGCGATTAGGGATGATGTTTGGAATCCGTCGTGTGGTCCCCTACACCGATGGACTGAAAGAGCCAAGACTTACGCGCATTGGAAGCCGCGATCGTCGGCATAAGAAAAAGAAACTCACCATGCTACCATCCATGTCGTCCGACTCGTGTTCCATCCGGAAGGCTGGAAGCGGGATGCGGTTTTTGACACGAATTTTGGCAGCTTGTCGGCCCACGGGGAAGAAACCAAACCACCCAGAATCGCACTGGCAAGCACCACCGCAGCGTTTCGCCGCTTTGTCACTCGAGCACAACGCGGCGTGCTCCAAGGCCAGAACCACACCGAGGTCAGCACCCGCCGTCAGATCCGAACACCGCCACCACAACAACAACGACGAACGACGAACACGTGCGTGCCAACTGGACACGGGCGAAGTCACATGGGCCGTCCGGCGATCGGCCGGAGAAGACGAAGCAGTCGACGGAGCACCCCACAAGTTCGGCGAGCGCAGACTACGATCAACTCGGGAAGCGCGTCCGCGCGAGAGGCGCTCCGTTACCCGACGTGCAACACTCTCGCGAGGGGGAAACGCGCAGTGACGCTCCGCCCTGGGAACGCCCGGATTGGACAGAAAGCGCGCCAATCGGAGCCCCGCCATCGGGAGAGCTATGATAATTAATTGGCAGATCGGTAGTCCGTCTGCTTCTCTCGTGCAGGCCGCCATGTTGTGGTCGAATTTGCGCGGGCCGTCCGCTACTCGCCCGACCTGGCTCGCTCGCTGCTCGCTCGCTCGCTGGAAGCGTTTTTGCGTTCGCTTTTTGTGTGTGCGTTGAGTTTCTTTCTGATCGTCGAGGGGGAGATGGGGTTCCAGGAAGTTGTGAAGAGGAAGGTCGGGAGAAGGCTTGCGGAGATCTTACTTTTTGAAGGGAAGGGGGGGGGGGGGGGGGTCGGAAAGATGAACAATGCGCTCGGAAATGTTCGAAAAATGGCCTTGGGGAGGAATTTGGAACCTTCGAAACGGAAGAGGGCAGGTGAGACTGAGAATGAGCGAGCGTTCTTGTCAGATTTGGAATGTATGCGCCGACGGTGTAGAAATCTGGTTGTTCTTCAGCAGATCTCGTACAGCGAACAGAATCAATAAGTAAAAGCTAGTTGGTGCAGGACGCGCTGTTTGTAGAGGTTCGATTTTGGCTTTTATCATATTCCTGTTACGCCGTGAAGGTCGTGCGAATGACTGAACCACACGTGTGAATCTTTTAAGTAGTGGGCAAAAACAATTCCACGGCCACTCTAAAAGCACTAGATCGACGTGCTATATTAGAGACACCAGGACAGTTTAAAACAAAATCGAATGTATATCTTAGTTGCGATCCAGATCAGATCCCTCCGACGAATCTTGAATTCTGCCAAAAACATCAAACGTCGTTAGAAAACGGCGTCCTATATGAGTCAAAATGTAACCTAAAACTGTGCTGTAAGAAAAAAAAAATCAAGTCGAAAAAAATTAACAGCAGGAGAACGTCTCAATTATGATTCATTATCACCAGCTCGCCTGCACACTCACTGTTATTTCGTGTGTCCCATATGCGACGTCACCACAATAACGATAAGCTCGAATCTCGAGAAACACTTTCCCGGCAAGTGTGGCTGAACTTCAGAGGGAGTACAACTTGCGCCATCTCTCTTCGGGTTTGTCAACTATACTCACGGTTGAAAAACAGCGCGACTGGGACGAGGACAAAAGACGAAGAGACACAAGACAAGCGCTGACTATCAACTGGTTTGTTAATAGAACACAAGGAAGAAAGACAATGAAATAAAAAAAACATGCAGTCAAATGTTCGCACGCTTGCTGGTTGCCTCGTGGAATATGTCACCTTCTTCTTTTTTCATCCGATTGTAGTACTTGTTTTGTTCTTTCTTTTCTAATACCCAATTCACACGGCAGCGTAAGGGCACCTTTAGCTTAGGTCCCTTAGCTGAAAGTATTTGTAGTAAACGGCGTTCTTGATCACACGATAAATAAATGGAGCATTTTAAGTTGATGTCGATTGCATTCCTGCTAAACCGCGAGAAGAGCACGTGATAAACAATTATTCCTCAAAATCGGTCCGACGCGCAGTTCTTGATAATTGTGTGTCAAAGATCACATTCAAAACCTAAATATTATTTGTGTTTGCTTTTGCGGCACTTTATTTATTTTTCTCTAAGTCCAAGGGCGCACCTAAATGAGTCTTGTTCTAAAACATTCGACCCTTCTGGCCACACTGGCCCTATATCATCTGTGTTTACGAGTTTTCATTGCAAGGTGGGCGACCTTTTCCTGTTTAGCAGCTCCATTTGTCCGCAAAGTTCTGACTGAAGTGGCTAAACAGTGCCCGGCAGAAACAAACCTCGTAGGAGTCCGACGGTTACGCCGGCCAGTCTGCCCGATATAAGAGCGATCACAAGAGAAGGGAATGCGATAAACTACGCCTTTTACGCACGACACAAACTCTTTCCCGTGCTTTTCCTTACATATGTTATATTCTGATTTTGTTTTTCCGTCCCTGCGTACACGTACAGCGGAACATAACCTACTTAGTTTGTTTTTGGCTGAGAATACAACATCGAAAGGGATGGACGACGATGAGGATAAAGGGTCCTGGGCGGGAGAGTTGGACGACTCGTCTACAACCTCGAAAAAGAGCTCGCAGTGGTCCATCGCGTTCGGGTTCGCAGCAGACATTGTTTTCCACGTGGCGCTGCTGCTACCTGCTAGCTGGAGTATGCGTTCCTCGTTAATGTATTATTTCATCACATTTGCCTTCACAATCATTTCATAATATGCCACTTATATATATTCAATTTCTTATAATGCATTAAACAAGATATATTTATATATCCGTGATTTTTATATTGAGTTCATGGGTCCGAGGCTACTCCCCGTAGCTGCACAGGCAGCTTGGCGAGCTCCGTTTAACACAGGACCTCCCTTAGCGGAAGGCACCTTTATGCGCCGTGTGATCATGATCTCCAGCTCCCTTTACTACAGGTACCTGTGCCAAAGGTACCTTTACGCTGCCGTGGGAATTGGGTATAAGGAGCTCTTGTCATCCTAAATCCAGAAAGTTCACCTCGCTGGGGGTCAGAGTCACCGAAGGTTGGCTCACACACGAACTGTTGTTCTTCCTGATCTCTCTCGACATGTTTGGTCGTGGTGTCGGTATAATATAATGGTATCTTCGAAGCGTGGTTCGCACCCGCAGTCTCGGCAATGTACCGCTAGACGCGAAAACGCGGTGCCTTTCAAGGAGCTGTGGTGCTCTCTGAGGTGGATGTTTAAACACCGACCAGTTTGCATGCCCGATATAAGAGCGCCCACAAAAGAAGGGAATGCAATAAACTACGCCTTTGACGCACGACACAAGCTTTTTCCCGTGCTTTTCCTTACATATGTTAGATTCTGATTTGGTTTTTCCGTCATTGCGTACACGTACAGCGGAACATAATCTACTAAGTTTGTTTTGGGCTGAGAATACAACATTTACCTCATATCTGGACGCGACTTTTTTAAGTCCTTATGAAAAACGGTGAAGATAAGGTATAAGTTATAACTGAAACGTTCTTTTTTTCTTTTCTAACTGGTTCTTCCAACGTGGAATTGGAACTAAATTTTACAATTTTTATTAAACTTTCGCATGCTGATGAAATAATATAGAGTATGGGTATCCTGAATCCCTAGTCCTTTGAATCTGGGAAGTTAAGCTAACGCCAAATGTGTGAACACAGGATTTTATTAACGCGGATTTCAAACATGAATATACAGTATACTATGCCTCTTTTTACGAGTTTTGAATGTGCTGACTGGTAATTTAGCAAACTCCTTGATGTTTTAGGGTGGTACAACCAGCAAATGTGTTCTTTTTGTAAATTCAACAAGAAGATCTAAAAACTGAATTTGACTCTCTTTAGGTGTCTCATATGTGAACTTAAGGCCTTGACCAAGCTCATGGAATACTTTTAATACGTAATCTCATGTTTTTTTTTGTTGTTTTTTTCAAAATCGAAGTGTTCAACAAGGACCGAAAAATCATCTACATACCTAAAGATCTTTACGGTATGATTTTCCGATTTTCGAACTAGAGCTCTGCTCTAGTTCGAAAAGTCAGGTGTTTGTGTAAGGTCGAGACTAGCGCCTGTACTAAGCGATATTTTCCTCGGGAAGATAGGTGGAGTTTTAGTTCAAACATTGGAAAATCACACCATTAAGATCTTTATGTATGTTGATGATATTTTGAGTCTTTGTTGAACACTCCGATTTTGAAAAAAAAAATAAAAATAAAAATTAAACACGAGATTACGTATTAAAGGTATTCTATGAGCTTGCTCAAGGACCTTAGGTTCATATATGAGACTCCTAAAGAGAGTCAAATTCAGTTTTTAGATCTCCTTGTTGAATTTTAAAAAAACAACACATTTGCTGAGTTGTACCATCCTAGAACATCAAAGAATTTGCTAAATTACCAGTCAGCACATTCGAAACTCGTAAAAAGAGGCATAGTATATTCCTGTTTAAAATCAGCTTTAACGAAATCATGTGTTCACACAATAGGTGTTAGCGTCACTTTCCAGATTCAAAAGATTAGAGATTCAGGATACCCGAGACTCTATTATTTCATCAGCATTGCAAAAGTTTAATACAAATTGTAAAATTTAGTTCTAATTTCATGTTGGAAGAACCAGTTAGAAAAGAAAAAGAAAGTTTCAGTTATACTTATCTTCACCGTATTTCACGCGGACTTAAAAAAGTCGCGTCCAGATATGAGATAAATGTTGTATTCTCAGCCAAAAACAAACTGAGTACATTATGTTCCGCTATACTGTATGCAGGGACAGAAAAACAAAATCAGAATATAACATATGTAAGGTAAAGCACGGGAAAAAGTTTGTGTCGTGCGTAAAAGGCGTAGTTTATCGCATTCCGGCCCTTCTCTTGTGGGCTCTCTCATATCCGGCAGACTGGCCGGTGCACACCCATATCGCCTACAATGGTCAGCAAGATGACCCCCCGCGTTGTTGCGCACACACAGATTATGCTCTCGTACTCTATCATTGAAGCAGCGCCCAGTCTGCCCAATGTAGACTCTGCCACAACTAAACGGAATCTCGTACACCACATTGGTGACACACACAGGGTGTTGCACCACGTGTTTCTTGGAATACGGTGTTTTTTTTCTGCCTTGTCAACATCGGACATATCCTAGCAAGTTTACACGGTGCCGAAAAAGCCACGTTAAGAGACGTGGGATACCCCCTAACCTAATCTCTACTTGTCGTGAGAGCCTTCTTCAAAAGCTAAAAAGAACTAAAAAGGCAGCGAGGCAAGTAAAGTAAGGAAACGATTGCAAATCATTCCGTACATGCATACCGTGCAGTGGCACCCGGGGCGGCAGCCCGCCGCGAACCCCCCCCCGCTCTCGTGGCCCGCCGCAACACCCCCTGAGCGCTGCACCCGGGGCAGACCGCCCCCCCCCCCCTTGTGACGCCACTGATACCGTGTCTCATAATCTAAAAAAGGTAGCTGGCAGATACGACATTAATATAGGTGTAAACCTGACCTGATCGGCACAAAGTTTTTAAGAAAGGCAAAATACTAAACAGAAAGAGAGATCATAGAGGCATTTCACATAAAAAAAAGAAAGACGTTTACAACAGCCTGTAACGCCGAACTAGAGCGCAGCTCTTGAGGAGGAGGAGGGAAGGGTACTGAGGCGAGGGTATACCCCTCCTCCCTCCTCATCCTACCTGCTACTCCTCCCTTCACCCTTCAAGCTCCTCCCTCCTCCCCCTTCTTCCTCCTCCCCCCTCGTCCTCCTCCCTCTCCTACTCCTTCTCCCTGCGCGGTGCATCATGGCAAATTTCCCACAATGCACCGCGCGGGACCCTCGCAACATCACACGTGACGTAACGAGAGTCCCGCGCGGTGCATTATGGGATATTTCACATAATGCACCACGCAATTACGCCGACAGCGACGGTGACGCCGACGGCGACGTCGACGCCGACGGCGACGCCACTCTCTAAGAGCTGCGCTCTTAGAGAAAGAAAACAATTGCTTCAGCGCTCCGTCTTTGTATTTGCTCCACAGTGAGATGGTGTTTCTGGATGGTTGGCTCTGATCGTGGCGGTTGAGTGCGATGTGGTTTGAGCAATGTAGGTGACGATGGTGTTAATAAAAAACAGTTGAGAGTGAAGCGCCTGTCCTGTCCTCCGTATTTTTTCGTTGTCCTCGTTTGTACGCGCTTTTTAACCTTTATTCTATGTATATGTTCAGCTGATGCTAGTGGTATGCGTATTGTATCTACATGTGTTTATAATAAAGGTTCCCGAAGGTCCTGAAGCGCAATGGTGGCTTGAGCTAATATAATATTTTTTAAAGAACATGAATCGGGAGGTACCTAGCGCCACCTAGCCTAGCGACTTGCAATTACTTTGCTTGGCCCTGCCATCTGGTGGCAAGCGATTTAACCTTCTTTCACGCCTTGCTATAATTTCTGATTGCCGTGCCCCATCTGCTTCGAATTTGCTCTTTTGAAAGCGGCTTTTGATTTCGCGAAGGGTTTTCCACACCTCCGTGATGTGCGGTTGACGAAGACATTATTGGCTTGAGGAATAGCAAAAGTAAGAGGCAAAGTGCGCGAAGTAACTGGGTATCGGTTGTCTCCGTTTAACATCGCAGTGCTAACGACGAGAAGACGGAGTAACTGTTTTCGAAACGCAAGTTTCTTTACCTGCGGGGGAAGCTGGCTTTGTAAATCGGTACAGTTCATGGAAAGCTCGTGTTACACTTTTTTATTTGCTGCTCCTCTCGCCCCGTACAACAGATTTTAAGCCTTATTGAGCTCGATTTGCTCGATTCGGGGCCGCCATAGTGAGATGCAGTTGGCGGAGGAACTTTGCTAGCCTGCTTTCAGGACGAAAGTTTATCCCCTTCTAAAGCAACATAGGTTACAGGTGCATTCCTGCCTTTACTGAAAGCTTTATGGCGCTTTCCCCTTGCTGGTTGTGTAGACGGGGTGAAAGTCCCGGACGAGAGGCCTGGCGGGTGTTGGGTGTCTGCAGTGCTCGACCTTCGTTCGCGCTTTCTTTTCCGTTTTAAACTCGCAAACTTAATTAGAGCCACGGGCTTCGATGGCGACAGTCCCCGGTCATCGGGACACCATTGCACGGTCTTAGGGTGCACGAATAACGACAGAAAGCGTCAAATACTGTCCGAGAACCTGTGTATATAGCTTGCAAGGAATCCGGTCTCCGGCGGCAGGGGATTGCGTCCGTAAACCGAAAAGACGTTTCCTCAACGATGCATCCTCTCGACTGTGCTCGGAAGATTTTGCGAATGGAGCGCGCACCGAACGCTGCACCGCCGATGAACAAGAAGTGCACTCGCAAGGTGCGTGAGAGTTTTCTCCTGATAATTGGTGTTTGAGCTGGTAAAATTTGTAACTGAATTTATCTTGATATTGATAATTCACAGTGGCGACTGACCCAATTTTTTCATCTACAACACTTAGTTGAAGGCTCATTTCCGCCGCCGGGTGAGGCTGGAAATTGTTAAAGTTAGTTCTCTCGGTTTTCCTGAATCGCGATCTCCTGAGCGATACCAGAGAGCCGGCAAAAGCGCTCCTTGGAGTGCCGCTGGTGGGTTGTTTCTGTTGATTGAACGCTTTGAAGCGCTGGATATTCGCTGCAGGGTACGTCTCGTGTGTTGCTATCTGCGTTTTCGAGCCCAGTGTGCACGTTTCTTTGTTCGAGTCATGGCATCCGCCAGTGCGGCGACGGGGAGAACAGCGGCAACGAACGTATCAGCGATATAAATTGGAGGTTAGTACTCAAAATATTGCATCAAATTGTAAAACAATTCGTGGCTGCTTTGAGGCTTTCTGCGGTTCGATATAAGTACATCTAGAACGTCCTCGTCGTTCATCCACAAGGAAATATAAAAACACGGACACGCAAGGTAAAAGCAGCGCAGCAAAACGATTTTAGCAGCTCCGGGTGTTTACAAAAGTTAATTGAGGTGCCCGTGTCGTGTATCGCTTGTTGAATACTAAAAACGGCTACGTTGAAATAGGCCCATCGCAAGCAAGAATTGAAAAATGGTTTATCATTTCCAGTCATGCGGAAAGCGATGGAGCTTAAAAATATTGCAACCACGCTCGCCTTGCCGTGTTCCATGCAAGCTACGTAGGTCCACGAACAGCATTTGACGCTTTCTGTCGTTATTTGTGCATCCCATCACCCAGCAATGGTGTCCCGATGACCGGGGGACTGCCGCCATCGAGGACCATGGCTCTAATTAAGTTTGGGCGTTCGAAACAGAGAAGAAGGCGCGAACGTAGTTCGGGCACTGCATACACCCAACACCGGCCAAGCCTCTCCTCCGGGACTTTCACTCTTTCTACACAACCAGCAAGGGAGAAAGCGCAGGTAGCTCTTTCCCCTTTTCTCTTGCTCTCAAAATGGCGCTACCCACGATAAAACGGTCTTTTTTCTAACAGTGTGCTGGAACAGAGTGTCGCGTCTGCGTTCGGTGATGACTCGGATCCATCACACCTTCCTGTCCAAGCAATGGCGCCTGCCAATGTTGCTTGACGGACTTTTTGAAAAGGGTATATTTTTGTTTAACATCATAAATTGCGAAATATTAATTTTCAAACTAAAAATATATATTCGTCCAACTTAGGTGTCTTTCTGACGAAAAGGCAAACAGCGCACAAAAAACGGGGACTAGAGGAAGTTCACACAGGACAAGCGCTGCCCTGTGTGAACTTCCTATAGTCCCCGTTTTATATGCGCTGTTTGCCTTTTCGTCAGTATGAACTAACTAACCCACATCGCCACCCTTATTTAGGTGTCTTTTGTTTGTTTGTTTATGAGAATCATTTCTGCGTTTAAATTATTACCGAGGTTTATTTATTTAGTTCTTCCTCGTTTATTAATATTCTTTTCCTTTCCGTCCCTAGACTGCGACAGATGCCTAATCCGGCCCCTTAGCCAAAATGTTTGGTGACCCATGGTAATTAGACGGCCTAAAGCTTTTGAAAAATAAATAAAGAACTACCAAGGTAATCCTTTTCGTTTTCTATGTTATTAGGGAGTTTTAGGATAGTGCACGCTAAAGCTTTGCGCACGCAAAGAATAGCGTCGTCGCCACTGCGCATGCTCCGAACGCAAACCAGGTTTTGCGCTTTGCGTGCGCTATTTTAGCGTGCGCTATTTCTCGGAAATAGCGTGCGTACGCAAAGAGTCTTTGCGCTTCTCCAAGGAGGATTCGTGATGACAAGTTGGCTAAAGCCAAGACGAGCAGAGTTAAAAAAAATGGCGGCTTGCAGGATGGCGGCGGCTGCTTTGGCGGCGTCGTGAGTGCGACGTCGGCGGCATCCTCGCGACTGCGATTTTCAATACGGGACGACATTGTACTCGGTTTGGCAACGATCACCGGCAACTTGATGCTTGCGACGCGCGAACATTTCTCGGCGAAGGTACGATGTGCGAAGGTCAGTACACGAGACCTCTCTTGCCGAGGCGACGCAAGCGGACACGACTGGTCAACCGCTCGCGTCGCATTCTCATGTTTAAAATGCTACTCTGGACCGAAAAACTTGTTTTTTTTTCTAAAGTTACAGCATTTCGTGTGTGAAATAAAAATTGTTGCTGTATCTTGGTGGCGTTGCAAGCGCGAGATGCTTGGGCTTTTGCGTCGCGACGGAGAAACGCTATTTCTAAAACTCTCTTGCGTCGCGCGCGCTAATATACAAGCGCTAAATTTAGCGCTAGCGTGCGCTAAAATTGCGTACGTTATTCTAAAACTCTCTATTTAGTATGAGCTCTTTTTGTTTTAATAGTGCGAGTTCCGTTGAATGTCCCTTTCTGAAACCAAACTGGCTTGATGTTAGGACGGAATGTTTCTCACGAGAAGCGTTTAATCTTGCACGTTTTACTTTCTTTCGCCCCTTTGAAAACACCTGGCAGATCCCAAAACGGGCCTGTAATTTCCCAGGTGATACTTTTTTCTCCGTACTTGAAAATAACCGAAACCTTTGCTATTTCCATTTTATTTTTAGGAAAGTCGCCATTTTCAAGTGCCAAATAAAAAAATATGCGTTAGAAAAGGCGCAATTGATTGAATCACATGTTGTAGAGGTTTGACTTGAAAGCCATGTTTGCCATTACTTTGGCTGTTTCCAAGGCTGCTAAAAACCGCGGCTGCCTCCTTCTCGTCAGTGGGGGTAAAAAACAAGTGTGCCAGAGACACCCTTCACAAATGGGATTGCATCGTCAGCATTTACATTCTTAACTATGGTTACAAAAAAAGTCCGTAAATATTTCTACCAACGCCAAACCACTTGTCGTCTTCCCTTCGAGAGTAAGCTCGAAGGCTTCACGTTCGCGGAGGCCATGCCTCGAAAACGAGCTCAAATACAGCATAAAAATATGTCCGTTTAGGTTTACACAGTTCGCTTGCCACAGCATTTCGTTTGCTTTTTACACAACGCTAGAACACTTGGGTCTCTAAACCGAATGAACTCGTTGAAGAGCGCGTCTTTTGCCCTCATTATCTAAATTATCTTTGTTGTTACCCAGGGCTTTCGAGCTTTCCTGTGGCCAATTTGTTTCTCGTGCGGAAAACAATTCTCATAAATTCTTGTAGAAATTTCGATGAAGCAATCATATGCTTCGTCGGCTGAAACACTTCAAACACCTCTAGTTGTTTTTTTTTGCGTTTATATTTCGATAATAAATTTGGCATAATTCTCTACACCAGTGGTTCTCAAATGGGGGTCCGCGGTCCCTTTGGGGTCCGCGAAGGCATTCTAAGGGTCCGCGACGCCCAGCCTCATCGGTCAAGCCCGGCAATTAAACTTGTCTCTACTCAGATCGAAAGAAAATTTTCAATTTTCGGACGAGTTTTTTTGTGTGTATGCCAATAAAAAAAGTCTACTTCACACTAACTCTTAGTTATATTCATTTATCTTATCATTATTATATTTAACCTATACCTTTCCCCTCTCCTCACCACCAAACGGGGTCCTCCATCATCTTCACCGATCCACAAGGGGTCCGCGAAAATCGATGGTTGAGAACCATTGCTCTACACCTCTGTAACCCAACCTTCGAGTCAACAAACACGTAAATTGGTAAGTGGTCACTCATTGTGGCTGCAATGACACCGCCTGATACGTTTCACAGATTGCGTGAAAAAAAATACTATATTGGTCAGACGGGCAGATGCGTTAACTATAGATTGCGGGAGCATGACCTGTAGTTACAGTCAGAAGGGGGAGCGGTGGGGGGGGGGGGAGGACACTTATCCCTTCATTGTGCTAGCTGTGGGTGTCGACCCATCTTCTGAAAGGCAGAGATTATTGGCAACGGCAGAGACCGAATGACTAGGGAGATTCGAGAAGCCTATACGATTAAAAAGAAGGAACGAAATGCGCCAGCCAGACGTCGCTGAATTTACACAAGAGATTGCATTTTTAGACACGTGTTGATTGACCACCCCGTGATGTGTTCGGTGTTGCTTATTTTCTTTTTTTAATAAGGTTCAGTTGAGAGTCAGCGCTTGTCCTGTGTGCACTTTTACATTGTCTGTTTTTAGAGCGCTGTTTGTCCTTTTGTCAATATGAACCAAGTACCGCACATCGCCACCCTAACTGAGAAATATTAACCCTCGAGAAAAATTTGTACACCAAAACCCATACTACAAATGACAAAAAAAAAAAAAATGCACCGACGGACATTTTGTTAAAATACCGCGAGATATACGCCGGAAATGCGGTAGTTATTATCGCATACAGTGGGAATTGTTACATTTAATCACGAGAACACTGCATGGGACCCGACCTCTTTGCTCATTACAACACGAACACTCCAATCACACGCGTGTCCCTTTCTCGTTTTAAAGTCTCGTACCGAGGAGCCAAAACTTTACGAGCCTAAGTGACTGCCCCTCGCGATGCGAAACCTCCGCGCTCCTTCGGAATGGGATCATTAGTTTGAAATCCAATCAGGGCCAAAACAAATGACTGTCGACGGCGCCGCGATCTTTCGCAACTCTCCCAAAAGCCGCTTGCATACGCGAGAAACGATACGAGTGCCCTCTTCCACAATGCGCATTTTTGATTTTACTCCGTCCATTTTGAGTTTCTTGCAATTGGCTTCTGCCGGTGACGCTGGGCAAGCCAATACCCCGTAGAAGACCCGCGCCTTTTCCCCGCATACGTCATCACTAGTGGACCCCCGCAGCGCCACCTAGCTTGCGTCAGCGTCGCTACTAACGCGTCTCGCGGCGACGCCCAGACGGACGCGTCTGCCGCTTTGCGGCGACTCTCGCCGAGCTTCAGGGTGTTTGCCGCTTAGGGCGCTTCGGGAATCCACTAACGATGACGTCATGCGAAGGCCTTGTCTCCTAGCGTGGAATCGGGCAAGAGGCCAGCAGACGTGCAGCCACCAAACGGACTTGAATAATCGCCCAATTAAGCAGAAAGGAACACGCGACGTTCCAGACCTTAACAAGTCACTGATTAACAGCAGTAATTAGTGCGAAAACGGTAAACGAATGCCGGCATCGAGACTTGAGCGCGCCGGTCGGCGCGGCTTTCACGATTGGCTGGAGACCGCGGACCATGCCTCGCGGAATGCTCGGCGAGAGCCAGGACCCGTCCGACGTCGTCACGGTCCGGCGAACTTTGTGAGACCGTCGGGGTGGGGAAGGCATTTTGTTTTTCTGCTCACCGAAACGGCCGGAACGAATCCGGAACAAAGTGCGCCTTTCGGGAGAAATGGTAATACGTCTTTCCGCATGCGCGATTCGGATTGGATACGGCTTTGCTTTCCGCGCTATACTTTGTTCCTGATAAAGCTCGAGGGACCTGAGAAACTCACAAGTTAACCAATCTTGCGGGACTCAAAAATTCAAACATGTGTGTGTGTGTGTGAGAGAGAGAGAGAGAGGGAGAGAGAGGTCTTTTGCAAAGCAGGAAATACTGATGGTGAGATTCATAACCACAACTCACAAGCCAGCGGGTCAGCTTCAACCAAAACATGCGTGCTTGGGTTCAATAGTTTTATCTGTATTTACATTTGAACGACCGTACGAATCAGCGATGCATTTATGTACATTAACGTACCGTTGACATCTGCTCAGGACCGCTACCACTACGGTAGCGGTTGTCAATGTTTCAGAAATTACCCGATATCCTATTAAGAAGTCATAAATGATTTACGTACACATGGTAGGTGTAGGGGAAAATGCTAATTTCCTTAAACATAGAACTATGCGTAAAGGGTTATTGATAAATAAGCGTAACCGCGTAGAAAAAACAAAAATGATCAGATAATTGTAAAACTACGAGGGGTACGCCTGTGCGTTTCCGCCGCTCCCTGATCACTTCTTTTTATTCTCTTTTATTACTTTCTTACATGGTTGCGTCGCCATTCATGTATAATCTAGTTGACAGACGGCTTCTGTTGAGAAAATTGAAAAAAAAAAATGCAGTTCTTTCAAATACACTATATAGTTACGGCAGGAGATGCTCAGTCGACCTTTTTAGAGTAACGAGCGCCGTCTGGGGAGTTGTCTACGGAACTACAAATGAAGGACGGACCAATACACCTCTGTCTTGCTCTACCAAAGCGTAACAATAATAAAAAAATTCAATCAATTAAAAATTCATGATTTCTAAAATATTATATTAATTAGATTTATTTTTACTTATTACGGACTTATTTGATTTAAATCAGAGTTAACTTCAGCAAGAAAAGTGTGACTATTTTTAATCTCTGGCCGAGTGTCTTTAATGGTTGCCCGATATAAGTGCCAATGGGACCCAGGCACTGATAGACGAGCGTTAAATAGAAATTATTTTTAGTAGTTTTGGTGAAAAGTGTTTGATTTAAATCATCATATCCAAATCGGTGCAATATAAATCGTGATTTAAATCATGATTTAAATCGTGTTGGTTTTATTTTTCACGCTCATTTCAATAAACGTTCGATCCACTTGCCTCCGCCCGTCAGAGCACATTGGTATCGTGCAGCTATATTCGTTTTCCTTGCTCTTTATACCACGTATACTGCTGATACTTAAGAAAGATTCGTCAAAGTAGACAAAGCACGCGTAGAGATAGGAGCTAAATATATTCCTTGTGGCGGGATGGTCCCCTCCGAAAATGGCGACAGCGGAGAGCAATACCAGGGGAGAGCACGTTCGCATGAGCAGTAACTTACCGAGAAAAAAGACCATTGCTGATGTCTTGGGTAGTTATTTTATATGCACAATGGACAGTGTTGGGAAGTACTTTAACTACATTGTACTTAAAATACTACTTCAAGTAGGTTTAGGAAACTTGTACTTTACCTGAAGTACATTCTCTGAGTATGTACTTGTATTTTACCTAAAGTATTTTTCTTGTACTTTCCGAGGAAAGTGCAATTCCCGACTTCAAAGTACATTCCGTAACTTCGGTTTTGTTAGATTTGTATCACGAAATGATACTTTGTCAACTCTGAAGAAATACTGGGAGGGATATTCTACTCTTGCCAGAAACGTGAGCAGACGACGCATTGCTCCATTTCTTCTGGGGGCGGCTTTCCCGTAGCTTTTTGAACTCTCGCTACTTCTTGCTTGGTCAGCGCAAGCGAGAGGTTTAAAGGGATGCTGAACCGAAATCTGCATTCCACAAAACACGCGGCAAAAACGTGCAACGGGATGCTACAAACACCAAAACATCACTCATACAGCGATATCTCAAACGGATGACCGTATTTTTCAAGAAAAGGAGGCGCATTTGACAGGTTTGTTGACGTCATGTTTCTCCGAGAAGGAGAGGGAACGGCCTCGCGTCTTCTCCCGCCTCGCCGCCTTGAGGAGCGAAGCGAAGAGGGAGGAAACTAGGTATCTTGACGTCACGCGCCTCGTCGGCCTTGTTCAATCTCGACCTCGCTTTCTCAAAATACGGCCGTCCATTCGAGATATCGCCTTCCGAGTAGTGTTGTAGGGATCGTAGCGTCCCGCCTACATCTCCCCTGCATTGTTTTCTGAAATCCAAATTTCAGTTCACCATCCCTTTAAAATATTAGGAGAGCAAAATTAATCATAATGTAGCACCTGAGGCTGTGGTGCGGAAAAATTAAATTTTCAAGTTGAAGTAAAAAACAACAGAGGAGAACGTCGCAATGTTTTCGAGACATTCTCTTTCGTCTTTTCCTTCTATTTGAAAGTTCCTTAATGTTTTCGCACCCCAATCTCAGGTGTCACATTATGATTAATTATCACCAGCGCTTGCTTTCACATTCACTGTTTTTCATTAAAGGGAGGACACTCCTCTAATGAGAGGATTGCTTGCGGAAGCTACCGGGCTGACGTCATGCTCTCTCCTAGTACATTTAGCCCCATTGAGTGCAACGAATCCAGTGAAAGAGGGCGCCAAATTCAGAAGAGGACTTCTGAATTTGGCTCCATTCTGCTTTGAAGAGACCGGAGAAAATCTATTCGGTGAATCGGGCACTAACTTTGTCAAATATTCGCCGCTGATATTGAAAATAGGATCAGGCACCTTCGATTACCCCCGGGCAATGCATACCAGTTAGAAAATCACTGTAGAGGGGAATGAAAGCCCATCATGAAAGATTGTGTTAAAATACTTGTACTTTACTTTGAAAGTACATTGTATTTATAGTACTTTACTTCAAGTATGTTGGACCCAGTGTACTTAATACGTTAAAGTACACCACGTCTCACTTACTTTGTACTTTACTTGAACTACCTTTTAGATGTACTTCACCCACATTGACAACGGACAGGCATCATTAGTTGATATAAGAAGGTCAAAATCAATCGCGAGATATTGCTAAGAATGTTCTCATACGTTATACAAGATTTATGTGTCGTGTAATTAAGTATCTTTTACAATACGTGCAGCATTTCTTTCTCGAAGGATATATATCTTTAAAATTTTACTGATCTCATGTCGATAAAACAAAAGGGTATATCACTGAGTCGCACAATGGAAGGTGGAGAGTTCCTGCTTTTTATGGTCTCCGCCACGATTTCATCAGTGATAACTTTCTCAACCGTCTAAAGCAGGGGTCTCAAACTCATTCGAGTGTGAGGGCCAGATAGCCCATTCCGGAAAGTTCGAAGGCCAACGGAAGGGGAGGGGGGGTATTTTCCTATGTTTGGAGAAAACAACCAAACAGACAAACGTCAATGGTGTTTCACGTTGCAAAGCAGCCAGCCACTCCTAGCAACACCCCAGATATTTTCTAGAGAAGGTACCTTGTGTACTTCGCTTTTTGTCAGCTTACAGTTTTGCCATCTTTAGCTTTTATTTGCATATACGACTACTTTGGGCTCGCACCTGATGTTACAACAAGATTTAAAACTCCAACGTACTGGCAGTTTTTAATAGAACGAGAGCAAGCACCCTGTCCTTGCCTTGTCGCACAATCCACTAGACTCACTTCAGGCATATCAAGAAAAAAATTACACCATCTCTCCCGCGGGAACCATGGGGTGATGCGGAGCATCGTGTTGGTTCCGAGGAGAGAGTCGAGTTGCGTGCTGACGTCGAGAGATGGCGCCACCGACCGCCCTAGCGTTACCCCCTACGCGAGCCTTCGCCGCGGCTCGCGGCAGAGAAGAGCTTGGAAGCCTCGCCGCGCGCCGTTTATTTTTTTTTCACACTTGAAGGAGAGGAGACTGGGAGGGGAGAGTTGCGCGTGCGCGCGCGGTGTGAGCAGAAGCGAACGAACGCGCAGTGCACACGCTGGTAGCGAGAGAGAGCGGAGAGAGTAACGCGCAGCCGCCGGAAAGAGGGAAGGAGAGCTGCGCGTGCGTAGTGCGAGTGCGGACTACGACGCCGCGGGACATAGACCCGAGCAAGAGATGCTCCGGCATCTAAAATACCTCTCCACAAGGCGGTCTTTGCCTTCATGACGATTTCTTGGGGCGCATAACAAGAAAATACTTGTATTCTAAAGATATTTTCTTGACAGCTAGAAGCCCGAGCTCATAGCTTCTTCTGAAGCAGTTGCTCCTGACGAGCGAGAGTTCGTGCAACCGAGGTGCTTCCTTGAGCAAAGAGTAGTGGTATTGCCGTTCCGATTGATTTACGTGAGATAGAGAAGAAAATATTTAGACGATGCCACACTCAGTTCAAAAGGAAACAAAGACAGAAGCAATAAACTACTAATCAATAGAGATGCTCTTTTTGTTTTTAAGGAACTCTTTTATGTGTCAGGAAGAACAAGCAACCCACACAAAATCAGACCATTCCCTGTCACACTGATACTTTCGCTTATTCCTTTTTCCCCCAAAACCATTGAAGAGTGGAGTAGGTAGCCGATAGATGAGTTCACGGCAAACTTTTAAGACGTTCTCTGGTGCTCAGTGGCGTTTTTTTATATTATAGTAGTCTTCATAAAAATCTAGTGCCTCCCTGTGTTTCTAAAAAAAAGAATAAAAAAAGATATGTAATTCATTTTTGGCAATATTGCCTCACGACGATGCCGGTTTTTCTGTAAATAAAAAATAAAATAGTGCGTGCGAAATGTGTGAACACGTTATATTGGCAGAGCTCCACTTCCAGCGGAAATCAATCGACGACGTGAAACTCTAATTTATGGCGCTTGTATCGCTCGAGGCATGAGAACGGGGCTTCGCAGCCGCGGGATGATTGCGTACCGCGGGCCACGTGTTTCAGTCCCCTGGTCTAAACTCTATTAATTGCGATTTCAGAAATTTGTGGCTATTGTGCCCCCAACCCCATAAAATATATTTTTTTTTAAATCAAGATATCGTTTTAGTTTTTCCTTTATTTTTTGTTGGGGAAATATCTTGTATTATTAAAAGAGAGGCAAGAGAAAGAAAGAAAGAGAGAAGGGTAGGCAACAAAAAATACCTTTTAAGTTTTACATTAATGTCAGGCAGGTAGTTTATAGAACTACCGCAGTTTCCGGACAATAGTTCGCAGAGTATACATGCATAAATGCTTAAATTTTAAGCGGTGCGGATTATATACAGGTGTGGATTATACTTTTTTTTATGTCGTTCATTATAACATGCCTCAACAATTAATCTTTTTATTTTTTAAGGATGGAACATGTTATTGGGGATTTCTGTATGATAGAAGCTTTGTTTGCGTGATAATAAAACAGACATTCTTCAAGGTGTGGCACGCATAAAAAGTCTTCCTCGTGTGTATGCACCAAGTGCGGCCTATCTAAAATCACTTTTGTTTTTCAGTCGAAAATCTCTAGCTTCTAGTCCGGCGGAGACTATAGAGTCACACTTTTGGCTATAAGTTCACATGATTTGAATGAGTCGGAGTCAACATCTTCCTGACTCTAAGTTCACCAGATGCAGACTTAATATTCCGAAAGAGACGGCATAAAAAATAGAAACTCTACTCTCGATAGGCAGAGCTTCGTGACTGTATAGTTGACTATGTTGGTTGAAGCGCTACCCTGCGCTGTTCACGCCGAGTCAGGATCCGCTTTCTCTAGGAGCGCAGCTTCTGGGCACGCCAGCATAACTCGGATGGGAAGGCCCATGCACACACTTGCAAGCGAGTAGAGGACCGGCTGAGACAAGACCGGTTCCCAAGACGATTGCGACGGCTTAGGGCCTGCTCCGCGGCAGCTGTCCGGTCCTACGCCGTCACAAGCAGCTTGAAGGGGGCCCTCCGGAGCGTTCTGCGATGGTCTATTTATGGCGGTAACTCAATCTACGGGCCCTAAGGATCCTAAAAATCATAAAATTACGATCATGCGCGGCGGATTTCCCTATTAAAATTGCTATCAAAGTCCCCGGCACGCCCCCTTTCTGAGATGACCCCGGAAAACGGGCGGGGCATCTCTTTACGCGTCAGCCAATAGCAAGCGAAGGATTCCGGCGTCACTGCGCGTCACCAACGCGGCCGACCGCCGAGCCGCGGAGGAATCTCTCGAACACGCGCGGACCGTCGTGAAGGAGCCCGGACTTTGCGCTCGGCAGTCGTTGTTCGTCGCACCGCACCGTCGCGCGGCTACTGCAATACGCAATCGCATTCCACAGATGACAAGGAAAAGTTTGACTCGTTGACGTGGAACCATCACAAAGCTGGCTTCGGAGTCGGGATCCACGGGAAGAAGGAACACGTGCCCCGCAAACGCACGCCTGCACACGCCCCGGGAAGCAGACGAGCCGACGCGCCGACGCATCACCCCCTAACAACAAGCTTGCGGGGAGAAAACATAGTTCGCTGGTTTTGGAACGATAATTGCAAACTATGTTTCCCGCACCACAATCAGTTTACGTTTTTCTCAAACTCTAATTTACAACAAGCTTAAAAAGTGTTGCAATAATAACATTCGCATTCATCGCGAGAAGCAGCATTTACATTGGTCAAGTTTTAGCGATGGGCAGGGAATGGGGAATTGTCTTCCAAGAGGAAATAGTCCCGATATATTTCTACTGCCATCTGCCTAATAAACGGTTTTGTAATCTAAAACTTCGTATACACATTAGCTTGCACCTACTACGCACCATAACAACATAAACAGACGATCTCAGTTAGCTCCGGAGGGCCCCTTTAAAAACCGGTTCCCGGTCTTCAGTCGGCCCTTACTCCGTTGCAAGTGTGTGATCGGGCCTCAACGCGAACACGACGTCGTAGCGTTTTCATATCTCGCTTAGAGAGGGTATTAATGAATGACGAATTTTTCCGCCAACGTGTCCCATCAAAACCCATACAACACTGCAGTTTTAGATGAAAGCTTTTCGAGAAAGACAGGAAAGACTTCCTAACGTTAGTTTGCTGCTAACATTCGAGCTCTAAATTTTTTAATTGATTGGCTGTCCTGCTTTATGTCATTAATGCAGTTATGAGAAAAGTAGCTCTCAGCGAAGCGACTGTAGATGACACATACGGAGTAAACAGTCTGTTTTACCTGGTAAAACAGCTTTATAACCCATCACTCAAAAAGGCCAGTTCACACAGTTCGGACTCCCTGTACTCCAGTGTCTTAAACATCTTAAAATCTCTTAACTCGAGAGAACACACTGGCACGCTAGCGCCATCTATGCGCTGACCATATGGATTTCACTACAGTGAAGGTTTTGCGGTATTTTAGGGGACAAACGTACTTACTATCATTTGAAAATGGTCATTCATCCCATTAACAAACAGGTTTTCAAGCAAAAAAAAAAAAGATGCGCGAAAAAAAAAGGAAATATACGGGACCATTAAGTGTCCCACAGCTACCCGATTGGTGGCGCCAGGGTGTCCTCTCGTCGTAGAGACTTTAAGAGGTTTTAAGGCACACGGTCCTAACAAGTCGCAAGTGCGAATGAACAAACCTTAACATCGAGCTGCATATTTTTTAAAATTTAAGTCTTACTCTTACGTTTTGATTTTTGTGATAAGAAATCAATATCATAGGTTATGAAGTAAGTCTTAGGGAATTTAGTGCACGACAGCACTTAACGATGATGTAAATGTCAAAAAGTTTGACCAACTCGAACTTAGCATCAAGGTAGAGCCGCACATGTGGATCGCAAGCAGGGGGCACCCTCCGGCGAGGTCGCATGTCCAAACGCGTCTTCACGCGTTGTAAGTTATGACAATTATCAGAGCTGCGAGAAGAGGTTGAGAAGGGCTCGCTAAAGCTAGTGTGATTGCGAGTTCGTGCGACCTGGGGCTGCGTCAAATTCTTTCTCGGACAATTTCAAAGCAAAAAAGGGCATTCTGAATAGGGAAATACCTATAAAACGTAAAAAAATAAGTAATTTAAACATGTATAGTTTTGAGATATAGCTTGATATATGCTATATTAACTTTATAAATGCGTCTCCAGCCTGACGTCCGCCGCTGTCGATAACGTTATTCTCTGTAGTGCCCATTTTCTTAGTTTCCCGTTCCTTTTTTTATATAATATAACATATTCTTAGTCGTTGGCGGTAAACACACTAGCAACTTCCCTAGACAGTTGCCTGTAAACCCTTCTCGGTAAAAAAGAAAGAAAGAAACGGCCTAAGCCTTTTATACTGACACGCACGATTGGTTGCCACCCACAAGCGTAGCGCAGTTATAGGAGGCAAACAAGCATACAAAGGAAAAAAACAAAAGAAAATTCGTAAAGGCGCGGCGTGTAAAACTGGGGACGTATAACAGAGGAAACACAGCGCACTTGCGCCCTTATGTTAATTCTGTTTACCAACACGTCGCTTTCAATAGATCGTATCAATGCTGAATGCTGGGCTAGATGGTATTGGTCTTTGGTCACCAATGGCATGGTAGCGCTTTCCTAGACGAGGACAAAGAAAGAAAGACAAGACAGACGACAGCGCTCGTGTCTGTCTTGTCTTCTCTGTTGTCCTCGCTCCAGAAAGCGCTACCCCGCGCTTTGGCAACCAAAGATCAATAGTCGTCCCTATCCTCCGAATTTCTCTTTCTACACTCTGCACAACTCTAACCTCTGCGTCGTATTTTTGTCCTTGTTTACCACACGACTGCAACCCACAAAACCGCCAATAACTTCGACGAAAAAGTAAAAAAAAAGGCCGAAATTGCTGCGTTGATTATCGAAGAAAAGCTTTAGCATTGCGCGCAACGGTTATATATAAAAAAACATGGTGACTACAGCCTCTCAGTGCTTTTCTGTGGGGTAAACATTCCCGAAACTCCTCTTCGTCATGGCGCAAGCGAGATCAGTTCACTTATGGCGAACTCTGGGTGGTCAATCGCCGGCCAGTCCGGGAGCGCCGGCGGAACCGGCAACCAGAAACACACCGGCGGCACACCACGCGACCCCCAGCACCCGATCACGGAAAACTCCAGACGGTGTCCAGTTTTACTTCACATCTTGCCCGCGCGACTCCGCGAGAGGCTGCGTCGCCGCCGTCAACCATGTTCCAACGGCTTGGATTGACTTGAGTAGTGGCTGCTTAAGTGAATTCAGATCAGTTTCGTTCTTTCGTTCATTTTTTCTCACCGACTTTCTCTCTCATTTCGGAAGTGACGACACCGGATACAGTCTGGCGCCTACTCGCCCGGCCGTTTGGAGCTCCGGGCGGAAAAGCGCCGGAAAGCTGCCGGTGCCTGCCGGAGAACCACCACCCGAACAGTGCGCACCGGCCGGAGACTGACCACGTAAACACTATTGCCGGTTTTCCGGCAAAATAAGTTCCCGACAACTGACCCCCGAATTCGCCATTGGCGTCTGCATGAAAGACGAAAGCGCGATGCGCGTATAGAACGACAGTGAGCTATTTCGTTTTGCGTATTTATTCGCCGCGAACGTGCATTTAGTCCGGCGGCGGATAGTCGACGGTTTCGCGCAAACGGCTTCGATCCGGTCCTCTTATGGAGTGTCTACACGCTAGAGGCGGATCCGCAAACGCGAAGCCGATCCTCGCTTTCTCAAGCGCAAAGCGGCTGGGACCGAGTACGGTTGCAGCGCGTTTTTGCCGACCGCTTCGGGACCGATTTGCCCCAACCGCTTTCGCGAACCGCGAAACGGCAGCCAATCGCAACGCGACGCTGACGTGACGTTGGCGGCTTTCGAAACAGGATGGCATCTTTCGCTTTCGGTGAAGCGTCCAAGGCGCTGTAGTCCTAGCGTTACGGCAGACAAATCATCGGAGAAACGAGATATTCACATTCATCGCTTGAATCCACTGCAAAAAGAATTGACTCGTAACCTTAACGGGCTGCGCACCGGTAATTTGGTTCGGGCAAGAGTTTGTTTATTATTCCGGGTGCCGCAGCCCGTAGCTCGCTGCCTTGTTGGTCCCTGTCCGTAGAATGTCGTCAACCCGCCCCTGATCAACCAGAAATGACAACTTTTGCACCCACTAAGACTTCCGCGTGAACTACTGAAAGCTTTCGACACCGTGCAGGTGACCACCACGAAGGCCGATAGAGACGTCGTGAGCCTGATTGCGCAGCTAACGCACCTGGGAGCTGGCAAGGTTATACCTGCGCAGTAGCTGCCTGACCTTGTAACGTGTACTATTAATTACCAAAAGAAATAAAGGGAACATACTCAAGAAGTGAAGTGCACAGCACCAGACGTGGCAGAGTCAACCTCTACGGCGTTCATTTGAGGCTCAATATCAAACAAATAGTAGACTCGATCGACATGCGAGTGACGAGAGGAGAGTAAGCCGCCAACGAAGCCACGACCGGCTAGCACCGAACACATTCCTCCGCAAATCCACGGTCCACCCCACCGCCCACAACTTAAAAAAAATGATAAGAGCGAAACAAACGAGGGTTGCAAAACTAAAGCCCTTTTATACGGAAAACTAACGACATTCTTTGAAGAATGCCGCCTGCCACCTTGGGCTCTATCCAGGCGGCGCTACAGTCGACGCGCGGGTTTTAAAAAACAAAACATAAAGATAAAAGGTGTGCGCGTCAGAGGAGGAGGCAGAATATGTCGCTACCTTTTTTATTTAGGGGGCATATTAGAAAAAAACAGGCCCTCTTTCCCGAAAACAAAGTTATTCATGCGGGAGCGAAGTTAACTTCAAAGAAAAGGTCTGGGCCATCCTCTTCTTTCTGAGTCAGTGGCAGGCGCCGCGCGCCTAGTTGGGCTTTGCTTGCGGGCGTTTAGGCCGAGGGAATCGCATGCGAGTTTTGCGGGTCCATGCCTCGTTTTTCGGTGCCTGAACTCGTATGCGTGCGAATGTCCCGAAGAAAAAATCTTTCAGAGTGCCAAAATAGCTAAATTTGGGCTTTGTACCGTGTATAAAGTTGATTTTGGATTGTAAAACAGGATTGCAAAACGGAAGTCTCAATAGATCACACCTGATCGCTGAGAAACAGCCAACCGCCTCTCGGTGCGTCCAGAACGTGGTCCGCTCGAGAACCGCATCCGCAACACCGCTTCGCAAAACGCTGTTCAACCGCCAGTCCGGGATTCCGCCATTAGGCCTCACCATGCCGCACATGATTTGCATACAGGCGCGACGACACACCGTATACTTACGGCCCGGTAACATGGTAAAGGGCTTGAGCATCAAAAAAGGCGTGTGAGGCGTGGCAAGTCGAAGAAAGGGAACCGCAGCGCGTGTGCTTCCACAGGTGTTCAAAGCCGGCGGCAGGAGACCTCCGAGGGGCATCCAAAGCGCGCATCTGTCGCCACTTGCAGAAGCGGTTTCCTAGCCAGTTTTCACAGCCAGTGCGGCTGTAGCGCGCCATACCATGACAAAAATGGAAGCCGTTTACAACTCCCTGTAACGCCGAATTGGAGAGCGCAGCTCTTGAGAGGGAAGGCACGAGCGGGGCGGGGGGGTCACGTGACCTCGAGGAGGGGGGGGATATTCCCCGCTGAATTTAGCGCGCGGAACATTTTCCGTCTAGATTTGGCAGGGAAAATTTTCCGCCAGATTTAGCGGGGAAAATTTTCCGCCAGATTTAGCGGCGAAAATTTCCCGCCAGATCTAGCAGGGAAAATCACCGCTAGATTGAACAGGGTAAATTTTCCGCCAGATTTAGCGGGGAAAATTGTCAGCTTAGATTTTGTGGGGAAACTAAATTTCCGCTAAGCTGCGAACTTTACCCATCATGCACCGCGCGATTGGCTGCCGACGGCGACGGCGACGGCGACGGCGACGCCGCTCAAGCCGGAAACGGGCGCGTAAGAGCTGCGCTCCTCAAAAAAAGAGCAAGCAAGGCAGGAGAAATGGAGGATAAGAGCCGATGTTCCTCTTTCCGTCACCAACGGAAGGGGGAGGGAATTGGCACCCGTTCTCAATTCACCGATTCGGATGCAGCGCTACCTGGTGGAACTTGGAAGCGGGACGAAATTTCTCCCATGTCCGGCAGCAGTGGCGGGTCGAACGCCGCTGGCGCCGCAGGCATACAATGGCTGTGACGCTTGAGGGCTTGCTTACCGTCACCTAGAGCAATCCCACTGCCAGTGGCGTACCAACTTGTTTTTTAGAGGGGGAAACTGACCCCCCCCCTTCCCCCCCCTTCCCCCCCCCAGGGCCGCGGGCGGTGCCCTTGGTATCCCTTGGGCGCCCGCCACGGCCAGTCTTGCTCGCCCGGGGGCGGATCTTTCGGGGGCACGCAACACACGCCGTCCCCCCTCCCACTCTGAGAACTGGGGGGGGGGCAGCCCCCCCCCCCCACTTCCCGGCTGGTACGCCCATGCCCATGCCGCCCATGCGCGGCGCTATGCTTCGTTTCAGCTTCCGTCCGAGCGCAGCCAAAGGCTGAGGGACGGTTCGCAACTTCGAGGAGAGCATTCCTACGCACCACAAAGTAGTCCGCAAAAGTAATTTTTTTTTAATAACTGTTTTGTGCGTAAACATTGCACAATATTCCAGATGTGTACTGCTGAGAATGATTTGCAACTAAAGGAATTAAATATCCGAAGTTTATGTTTTTATTAATATATGTAAATGCATGTGGTTTGGTGAAAACACGTACATCCGCTGGCAACACGGCTGCAGCGCTCGGTTTTTCTGTGTGATTTCGGCGATTTCCCGTTCCCGTAATGGCCGAATCATGTGCTTCGCTGCTTTCCTCACCGAGTCGCTTCAAAACGTCCTTTCGCAAAGGCACGTTTGGGCGTCAGGCGCGAGAGGTCGGGATGAATGCCTACTTTCAAATTCGGCAGGAGACTCCGGCCGCGTCGTACCGCAAATGCGTTGTAAACAAAACAAAAAAAAAAAGCGTCCGGGCCACTACAATTCATTGATACGCGGCGAAATCAGGGCGCCCCTTTACCTGCCGATCACATTGAACGCCGAAAAGCTGGTGGAAAGGACTGCGCCTCGAGCCCTGGTATATCCAGACAATACAAGGAAACATCAACGGCCGGGTCATCGAGAACCTTCCAACGTGTACTTACATCTCGAAACTATGCCGAACAGGTGGAAAGCTCGGACACAGACGCCAGCGACCAGCTTACGTACTGACATCCCCTGTGACTAAATTTCAGAACGTGAAAGGGCACTTTTTAAACCTGTAGCAGACGATACCGTTGATACACCCGTAGCAGACGAAATACCCGGCGAGCGCGGGCGGCGCGGACGACCAGCGGCGCAGCGGAGTGATACAAAAGTGCAGGCGAGATCGCGTGACCTATTGCCGGCGTGTGATTGGCGCCGGCCACACGTAGCTTTGGCTGCGCTCGGACGGAAGCTAAAAGCGCAGCTGCTGGGGCTTGCAGAGGTCCACTAGTTTTAACGAAAAAAGCGAGGCGCGTAGCACGTCGTGTGCCCTCGCGAGAATCACGCCGTATGTGCCCGCTTCGAGATCGCGCTTGTTCATGGTGGATGAAACCTTGCAGCTGCGATAAGTACAGGTGGCGACTTATCACTGGCATGGCAAGTACGACCACTTTCGTCGCGTTACTTGCTACATGACAAGTAGACATAGTAACCCTGGAGCGAGGGAACAAAAAAGGACGGACAGACACGAAACTATGTCTATCTATCCTTAACCAGCTCGCCTGCCTATTTGCTTTAACTTTAATAACAAGTAGGGCGCACAAAAAATAAATCGTCGTGATCTTGGAATTTTTTTTTTTTGCGTGATCACGTAGCTGCTAAGATTGCTGCTCTATTCGAGTCGACCCGTCTCTACGTTCCTAGCCCCGTCACCTCCGCGAGAAACGTATACTCTTGAAATAAAGCGTACGTACCATACAGCGAAAGATAATCCGTGCGGCGTTTATTTCAGTTCTGTGTAAAACAGAACAGCATATCCAGTCGATAAGAACGAGCACTGCGTTGCGACGAGCGACTGCGTCCGACACACGTTGTAGTCCGTCAACATCGAGACCACGACCGGCTTGCGGGAACACGCGTTTTTTCAAAAAACCATAGCCCCGCACAAGAAATGACACTGAAATGACGATTCGGCGAAGGAACGAAGCAACGGATCCGGAAAACAAGGTCAACTATTCATTCGGGAAGAGTCCACTTGGAAGAAAGGGTAGTACAGACATTCCATTCTGGTTGCGGGGCGAAGTGGGGGAGGGAGGGCGGATCCGCGGTCTTGAAGGAACGGATGATTCACCACAGCCGACGGTTCACCGCTGCTTTTTTAGTTTGCGCTGCATCTGCTATTGCTACATATCAAATAACGCACTCGCAAAAAAAAAAAAAAAATTGTCACAACTTTGTTTTTGTTTTTTTATGCGGCCGACTTAGTCCATTATCGCGCGGTTCCTCTCGTGTCGCGAAACGAGCGCGGCTGTAATACACGACCAAGCCAACCCGGCGTCAACAACGTGGATCTCAAGTCTACTCGTCGCAAACGTACTGGACGTACTTATAAAAGAAGCAAAGATGAACATAAGCTTACTCGATAATAAATTAACATTCTATTTAGATAGCGACATGAATAGAAGATTACTAACAATTGCTGTACAAACCTTTATTTTAGCTTTAGTGTCCGAAATAGTTGCGTTGCGTTAGCTCTCGTAACGCTATATTCTGCACCGGGTTGCAAACGTTCTACTAAAACATGAAAACGCGGCTCCGCTACGGTATATATAGCGGAGGCCATACCCATAACGGATTGCTTATAGAGTTGCGGAAGTGACTGAACGATCTACTAAAACTCTCAACACGGGCTTTTTAACTTTCTGACTTGGGCAACGTGATGTTTTCAAGCGGTTGCATTATATCACCAAAGACAGTTTCATTTTAGTTGTCTGCTGCGATACCAAAGTCATGGTTCGTGGGTCCTTATCACTCCCGGCACTTACTTTTTATAGGAAAAACGCTCCAGGTTAGAAAATTAAAACAATATTAAATTTCTCTAATACGGGTGACAAAGCATGACCCAAGATATGTTCTCTGCTGTTGCAACGAGTCTTGTTAAAACCAGTAATATTGTTTGTTTGAAAAATTTATTGAAATACTTGTGCAACAATTAAAATTAATTATTACCCCACCAAAACTGAAAATAGATTACACTGGCACTGAACACTCCAATCAAGCAATAGCTTGGTTGCAATGTTCAGCACCAGTGTACTGCAGTAAAGTGGAGATTTGGGCCAGTTGGTTCATTGCAAGCAAAAAGCGCCGAAAAAATACAGGGACACAGACGAAGGGAAACAGGACAAGGCGCACTCTCAACTGAAGTTTATTAAAATTCACACGTTATATAGCCACAAAAACCCTGTTTACCCTATCTGCTCAGCCCGCGTTTTAAAAATTCACTCATTTGTAGAGAAGGATATGGACGTGTCACTTATACATTTCTTCTCCCTGGTTCTAATTTCAAACGCGTCGTGTAATTCCCGCGACACTTTATCTTTGTACCTAGCCAAAATCTTGGAGTGTCATTGAAGGCCGGGAGTGAGTGAGCATCTATTACAATGAACTGCAAGGTGCACCGAAGGCGTCGTTCTTGTAGAGGCAGCGTGCTGCTGGGTGCGATCATTGACGCCCCTGCCTGTCTGGCCCACGTATGTCATCCCACACATCATGGTGATTTCATAGCCGACGTATGTCGGCGTATGAAATTCAGTTTGATATACGTCGGATTATTAATTAAGCCGACGCGTGTCGGCTGATTAGCTAAAATTCACTACTTAACTTTTCAATTAGTGAAAATAGACATATGGTTTCAATTGAAACTTGGTGAGCGTCGTCCAAAACCCCTAAATAAGTAATTTTGAAAGACTTTGAGCGCGTGTGAAGCGCAGTGGTGCGCTGAAGCTACCGCTCGTAGACCAGGTACAAGGCTGGGGCTAGATAAGAGCAGGAAAAATTGCGCGGGCGTCTTACCGAAACCGCTAGCCTTGTACCTGCTCCCACGAGTGGTAACTTTAGTGCACTACTACGCTTTTCACGCGCTGAAAGTCTTTCTGAAAATGACTGATTTAGGGATTTTGGATGACGCTCAGCAAGTTTCCAATTGAAACCATATGTCTATTTTCCTACTTGAAAAGTTAAGTAGTGAATTTAAAATAATTAGCCGACTTATCGCAAAGAGAAAATATTAGCCACCCACATAATGTACCCCTGGGCGTATAACTCACTCTCACAAACCCCATTAGTGTAAAGCTTTCTTGGCTTTTCTAAAAACAAATCTGCAAGAATAAAAAAAACACACCCGGTACATAAAGGTTGCCTTATCTGATTGGGACATATCTGGCCTCATATGGGAGGCAGATATACCCTATCTGGCAGACTCAGATATGGATATATAAAAAATTGGGCGGATCTCGCCAGAAAACGCTTATATAAACTTGATGTACTTGATATGGCCAGATATGCCCAATTTTTTTGTATAACCGTATCTGTTTTTAACATAAGTACAGATATGCCATCTTCGCAAAGGATGCGCCACTGGCGTCGTCTGCATGAAATCCCCATGATGTGCGGGATGACATACGTGGGCCAGACGGGCAGGGGCGTCAATGATCGCACCCGCGAGCACGCTGCCTCTACAAGAACGACGCCTTCGGGGCTCCTTGCACTTCATTGTAATGGATGCTCATGCACCCCTGCCTTCATTGACACTAAGATTTTGGCTAGGTACAAAGATAAAGTGTCGTGGGAATTACACGAGGCGTTTGAAATTGGGACCAGGGGAGAAGAAATGTATAAGTGACACGTCCCTATCCGTATCTACAAATGAGTCTGAATTTTTGGAACGCGGGCTGAGCAGATAGGGTAACTAAAGTTTTTGTGGCAATATAACGTGTGCATTTTCAATAAACTTCAGTTGAGAGTGCGCCTTGTCCTGTTTCCCTTCCTCTGTGTCCCTGTATTTTTTCGGCGCTTTTTGCTTGCAGTGTACTGCATTTCAACACTGCACTGTCAACATGATTCTTCGAGCTTATTAAAAAGGTGAGTATTAATTTTTAGTTAATTAGTCTAATGTTCTACAATTGCTTTGACCAGGGTGTAGAATCAAGAGATGGGGCTATTCCAAGGGACAATTAAAATAATATATCAGGTACGAGTAATATTTGCTGCGCCTCTCCGTGTTTATGCGACAAATGGTGGCAGTCACCGGCCAAATCGGATTCAAAAATAAGACTGCCATATTATTTGTGAATACTATTTACAACCAGGACAGGGCTTTAACAGGTAGTGAGGTATAGAAGAACACTCAAACATACAACATCAGGACTGCTATACAGTACACATTCCGCGACATCTATTTAAAATAAAGGGGCTGAAAGAGCACAAACATTCGACATATTATCTCCACTGAAGAAAATAAATTCTCAGCACTCGTAATCTACTGCTTTGCAAAAAATATTACAACTACTATTTATCAGTCTAAATCACACATATTCAGAAGAGCGCTCTCAAATTCTCAAATTCATCTCAACAGTCAAATGACAAAATATTTTGTGGGAGATTATTCCAGTCTTTTACAGTTCTAGGGGAAAAAAGAAAACTTATCAGCGTCAATATTACATTTGGGCACTTCAAACTGATTAGTGCTAACGTATCTGAGTTCTCTCGATGCGCAATGTGTTACTCTAAAATCCGAGTTGATATTATACAGGTGATGAGAAAACATAAAGAAAAACTTTAGTCGAGCAATTTTTCGACGGACGGAAATGTAAGGGGGAGATTGAGGCTCGTTCAGCATATCTGTGACATAATGAGGTCGCTTGCATTTGGATAGAATAAATCTCACCATCTTCGTCTGAACTTTTTCGAGTTAACCAATTTGATTTTTTCTATACACGAACTCATCTCTGTTACGTCACGGCGCGGTGGTGGCGCGTCGGTCGCACTTCCGGTCCGGGGCTGTGGGCGGAAGGGCCATAGCCAGACGTGTATTCCTGCGTTGTTTTGAAAGGAACCAGACAAAAACCTGCCTTCTCGTCAAAATGCCGCGACTGGGGCTGTACCAAAAGTGTCGAGAAAGGTTTGAAGGTCAGTTTTCATGTGCTCGGTTCGTCCGATAACGTGGATATGTGCCGTGAGAAGGGGAAACGAGACGCCGTCGGACCACGATTGCTTGGGCGGGAAGCACTTTGGGTTGAATTCACGGATACTTGTGGTCGTTAGATTTATTTGTTTTGTTCCAACATAAACGCCGGAAAAACGTCAAGTTGTACGGACCACCTGCGGACTACGCTCAGTGCGTCTTCAAGTTCAAACGGCCGCCTGATCGTTCGAACTGTCGTCTGCTCTTTCAAACGTTTCTGCTTGTCGTCTGCTCTTTTAGAGGACACCGGCCCGTAGACCAAACATGGGCCCGGTACTTGCGATAAGAAGTAGGTGCAGGCCTCAAAAGACTTAAGGTTGAAGGTTGGTAAGCAGGCTCGATGTAAACAGTAGATATAAGGAGATGTTGATCATTGTTACCAGTGGCCATCACCGACTTGTTATGCCTGTTTCACTTGGTCCGATTCTGCTTGCGATTTTCAGTATCGACGTCGACCATCTCAGCTACGGTTCACGCTTTTGCAGCCCGAGCGACGTCGCTACTGAAAACGGCGAGCGAAATCTCATCATGTGAATCAGGCTTTAGAGTACATTCCGCGGCGTCCACGCGGAATGAATCGCCGCATGTCAGATTATTCACGCGAAGTTTTGCGGTGTAACGAGCCTCGGTAATTTCGCTGACGCCGCTCAAGTAGTCAGACATTGCCAGGAAGACGTAAAATCAACAATTCCAACGCGAAAAAAGAGCGCGGGGACTCACACCGACGCCGACAACATCGCATTTCAATGGTTTGTTTATGGGCGACGGCGAGCTTGTTGCCCACACCCCCATCGCGCATGCGCGGCGCCGGTGGCGTCCGCTAGGGGCGCTCCGGGCGCTCCGGTTTGTTTGTAAACATGAGTTGGTGTATAGGGGTCCCATACTGATGCAGCGTACTCCAAGGTATATGCCTAATATACGTTGTGTAGGCCATTAACCTCACTTTAGACGGAGCACTGTTCAGATTTAGTCTTGAAAACCAAAGCGTTTTCATTACTTTGTGACATATTTCATTTATGCGCTTACTCCAACTAAAGTCTATTAGAAAGTGTCACCCCCAAGTATTTAAAACTATCACCTTCAACCAAAGGACTCCTATCAAGCTCGTAAGTAAAAGAAAGAACATTCTTAGTTTTGTTGGTTATTCGTACAAACACAGTTTTTTGTGTATTAATTTTCATCTTTCATTTTGAGCACCAATCCTGAATATACCTAACGGATGCCCTTAATCTGCGCTGGCTGTCTTCCTCCTGATCTTTGAATATACCAGACAATCATCCGCAAATAGCCGCACAGTAACCCCTTGGCTTATTTCCGCCGCGATATCATTAATGTAAATTAAAAATATTACTGCCCGAGTACTGACCCCTGGGACGCCCGAGAGCACTTCAGATACTATTGAACAGTCATCGTTCACCATCTACATACTGCACCCGATTAGATAAATACGCCCTGATCCACAATATCACGCTAAGATTTACACTGTGCAGTGAAAGTTTATAAAGCAGTTCAGTGTGTGATACTCTATCAAACGCCTTAGATAGGTCAAGGCCAGGGTTGGGCAGAAATACTCGAAAATGTATTTGGAAATACAAATACTGGGATACATTAAAATAGTAGCCAAAATACTGATACTAAAATACATCTGTAAAAATGTATCGCGATACGTATCGGAAATACATTTTAAATAGAGGCAAAAAGTATTTGGAAATACAAATACAGGAATACATTTTAGGGAGGGCAGAAATACAAATACAGAAATACTGATACTGCAATACATTTTTTTACATTTGTTAGAGACGCCAACTGAGATGAAGCTTGAAGTGGAAGTTTTTGATCCCGAAATTACTTTCCCGTATACAGGCTTGGCACTTTGCCTTGAAGGTAGTGGTTTCGGACGACAAGGAACCTTCAACGGGCTCAAAAAAAAAAGTTTCATCAAGGACTGACCGCGGTCCCTACCCTGACATCCTGTCTGTCTGACGAGGAATGCGAAAAGACTTCGACTTCTAAATAAATTCTGTCACCCTGATTCCCATCAAAACATCACCACGCCCCTGTCCAATAAGGACGTTTCTGCCAACAATGATCACATGACGTCACGGTAGAATAAACTGGTATTCTTTATATGTAGGTGTGGCCTTGAACATGAAACTTTACCACGCTGGTGTATCAGAGTGCAATAGGTACTTTCGTTGTAGGTTACCTCGTTGAAGATCATGCAGGCAGTGTCATTTGGAATTTTCGAGAATAGTGGACCACCTGAAGCATCCTGGAACACGTGTCTCATCTTTTGTTACGGTTGAAAAAACGATGCGATGGCATCCCTGTTGTGAACGTCCTTCCTAAAAACCCTCCGCCACCGACGCATGGATTGCAGTCATCAAGTTTCGCCTAGCATCACCCAAACAGAGACCTCGTGGATTGCGACCTGATATTGCCGACACAGGTGCGAGCACTCCGAGAAACAGCGCGCTCGAGACGAGTAGCAGGTGTACGAAGGCTGGGTCGGCACAGCGAGGACACGTCTGGCCTCCTTCCTGGGTTTCGGATCCCCAGAGTAGCGGGTCACGTTCACGTCGGCTGATGACGTACCCTTGAGCCGTGCAGTATTACGGGCACAGCCGCAGACGCATTCGAATACGTGTGAGCTTCACTGCGTGAGTCATCCTACTATTTCAAGTCAACCACCGCCAGGCTCGTGCTGCAACGGACTGGGTGTGACTCAGCTTTGCCGGTTGGGTGTACTGTGTACGCTAAGGCAAGAGATACATTTATAAGCGGACATTGAATGCCAGCAAACAATGACTCAAGAAATTCCTACCTAAGGACCTGCGGCAGAAGATGCTCTGACTCCACACCTGATACTCCACCTGGTTCGAGTCACCGACGACGCAACACTTCTCAGAAAAGAGAGGAGGACGCATAGAAAACTAGTTTGGAGAATCGGAAGGAACCTTGGTCAGCACAGCAACAATGCCCCAGCATCTCTTGACCCTGATGCCCACCACCAAAAAAAAAAAAATGCGTTCGGATCTTTTTTTTTTTTTTGGGGGGGGGGGGGTCGGAGTATTTCTCAAGAAATGTAACGAAATACATTTCATCCTGATTGTATCGCAATACAAAGAAACATTCCAAAATGTATTTCGATACAGGAATACAGATACTGGTGAAAAAAATGTATCGCGATACAGAAATACAGATACAAAATGTATTTCTGAAATACTATCGCGATACATTTGTATCGCGATACTGCCCAACCCTGGTCAAGGCATATCGCGTCAATCTGTCCTCGCTCATTAGAAGAAGCGGCAAAATCATCAAATGTTTCTATGAGTGGCGTGACCGTCGATAGTTGCTGGCGAAACCCATGTTGGTTAGAATGAAAAATATTGGAAAATTCCAAATACTTGTATAATGCTTTAGAAATAATATGCTCAAATAATTTGCTTACTATGCATGTTAAAGACACGGGGCGTTTTTTTTTTCAATATTATGCTTACTTCCTTTTTTAAGAATTGGAACGACCCTCGCACTGCGCCAATCGGGGGGTACATGATGTTGTTTTAGTGATGTTTGAAAAATAATGGTAAGATATTTTGAAACCCATTCTGCATATCTTTTTAAAAACTCGTTTGGTATTTTGTCGTGCCCGATTGACTTCTTTACATCTAAGTTTAAAAGTAATGAAAAGACTCCTCTTCAGTGATTATTATATCCTCCCTAGTACTACTTGTCGCATTGAAGCTAGAAGTCCTCTATAGCACTCGTCTGTATTAATTAACAAACACACTATTGAAAAAGTTATTAAACATATCGGCGATATCTTCTGGATCGGTCACAATTTTAAAAGGTCATGAGGGGAAGATGGGATCCCGGCCTTTATTGTTAAAGGGTGCTCTGATATCTTGGCTCCTGTACTGCATCACATTTTTAGCATGTCCTTAATAACAAGTTACATTTCCGTCAGCCTGGAAAACTGCTTTGGTTGTGCCAGTACACAAATCTGGAAGCTCCACGTGTATCGATAACTACAGACCAATTGCATTGCTTTCTGTTTTTTCGAAGGTTTTTGAAAAAGTCATTTTTAAGCGTGTGAGTTTTCATTTTAAGCAGACGCTCAGTCCAAATCAGCACGGTTTTTGTCGTGGACGATCTGTTGAAACAAATCTTTTAACCTTTTTGGAGTTCGCGAAACCTATAGTTGGGTCCCGTGGTCAAGTTGATGTTATTTATTTTGACTGTTCGAAGGCGTTTGACCTCGTAGATCACAAATTATTGCTGTCGAAGCTGTTACATATGGGTCTTTCTTCGGGTTTCTGCGACTGGTTTGCTAGTTATCTTGGTGAACGCTCAAACATGGTTTCCTACTTAGGATGCAAATCATTCCCTTATCTGTTGAACTCTGGGGTACCACAAGGGTCGAACCTTGGACCTTTGCTTTTTAATATTTTTGTAAATGATCTTGTAACTAGTGTGAGTGACTCAATGATACTTCAGTATGCTGATGACGTGAAAATTTATCGTAGTATCCACACGCCTGTGGACTGTGAATTGTTACAAAAAGATATTGATGCAATTCATTTGTGGTGCTGTGCGAACTCGCTGGTTTTAAACCCCACCAAAACTAAGGTTGTTTCTTTTTCCCGTAAGGCAAATGTTGTTGTACATCCTTACACATTAGACGGCTCTGAAATTTCAAGATCTTCTGTTGTGCGTGACCTTGGCATTTTGTTCGATTCACGCCTGAACTTTAACTATCATGTTTCAAAGGTTATTAATGATTCTTTGCGAATCCTGGGGATAATTGCACGCATTACCCGTGACTTCCGGAATTACAACTGTATACTGAACCTTTTTCGGGCTTTGGTTCTATCACGGTTGGACTTTTGTTCTACGGTATGGAATTCTTTGGGTGTTAGTCAGGCGCTCAGGTTGGAGTGCATACAGAGACGACTTGTGAGAATTGTCTACGATCGCCACATTGGACGGAGTGTTTTTTATGATTATGTGGTTCTTTTGGGCACTCTTGGTCTTTTGCCTCTTTCAACTAGGCGACTAGTTCGCGACATGGTGTTTTTATATAAGTTGTTCAATTCTGTTTTTGATTCCCCAATGTTATTGAGTAGAATCTCAATTCATGTCCCCCAGCGACAAAATAGGTCTACTCCTTTTTTTTACCCCTCTTATCTAGAGTCCAGTCCCCCGCTGACACGGATGATGCTCACGTACAACAAGTATTTTAACCCTCACGTGGACTTTTTTAATACCTTTTAAAAAGTTCAAGAATAGTATTGTAGTTATGATTGACGTGTAGTTTGTTTAGTTCAGTGCTGTTTTATAATGTGAAGTGTAACCCTAAAAAAGGCCCCTAAAGCTGTTTGGGAAACACAATAAAACTCTGATTGATTGATTGATTGATTGATTGATTGATTGATTGATTCTTTTCAATTATATATTGTAATAATTATTTCCGAGGTTTTAAGTGACGCCAAAATTCGTCTGGCGAATTTCTCATAAAATTCGGTAAGGTTTCAGAAAATATATAACGTCCCTTCGCTGAACTCAGCTTTTTCTTTAAAAGACATGAAAGCTCTAGGAACTCTTCCTCGTTTTCCTTTCTTTCACGACGTTTGCGTTTTATTTTACGCTTGAGTTGTACGATCTCTCGGGTTACCCACGGATTCGATTTTTTTATTGATTTCTTCCGTTTGGGTATAAAATGTTCGAAGCAATAGGTAACAGTCCGTTAAAGTTCAGCCCATAGCAAATCCACGTCACTTGTACCATCGAAAGTTGAAAACCGAGAAAATGACAGACCGAGGTAATCTAGCGCACCTTCGTCGTTCGCTTTAGAAAAATTAGGCACTTAGATAGAACACTTTGTTTGTTTACAAATTTTAGCAGTTTTGAAACATGAAAATACTAATTTATGATCAGAGATACCCTCGTAAACAGACACTTCATACTCGAGTAAATGACTACTTACAAATATTAAATCTAACAACGAGCAACTGTTTCCAACTTCACGAGTGAAACCCGTAACAACTTGCGTCAGACAATTGTTAAATGCAATATCGAGAAGAAATTCGCTATTAATTACATCTACATGTCCTGCATCAAGCACATCACAATTAATTCCAGGCAAGTTAAAATCCCCAGCACTAATTAGTCTGGTTCCGAGTCTAATGTTAGTACTAAGGTGATCGTGTACTGCTTTTAAGACTGAATTAGAGCGTCCGGAAGCATATAAAATGCGCAGACGACGGAGTGTGTATTATAAGAGTTCATTTTACACCATATACATCCAACTTCCTGAATGTCGTTCATTACTACATAGTCAATATTATTTTTAAGAATGAATGCTTTGCCTCCTCCTCTCGTTTTCCTATCTTTTCTTACCATCTTATACCTTGGTGGCAGGAGCTATCCATCACTTATTTTTGGGTGTAACCATGTTTCTGTTACTACGACAACATGGGGGTTATAAAGCCATTAGTACCTGCTCTAGTTCAATAACTTTATTAGCTAAACTGCGGGCGTTTAGATTTATGACACGTAATTCCGCGGCTTTTTTTCTTCTGCCAGTCACCCTTCATTATTATCGGATCTATTCCTTTTCAGTTTGACACGGCAACTATCCTCGTCATGCCACGAGTAGAAATCATCGTTTATCTTAATCTTATCACCAACGAGCTTTTCCCGCGCGCCATCATCCCTCTCTGCTTCCTCACTTTCCCTGAGCATATCTTTCGTCTGGTTATCGTGGTCCGTGAAAAGTCGTCTGAAATAGATATTCTTGAGCCCTTCCATTTCTTGCAGTTGCGATAGAGTTCTAAATTTTCTTTTGAGTCTGCAAAGTTCATGATTACTGGCCGAATTTTGTTGGGTTGCCTCCGTCCAATTTCGTGCATTCGTGCGATCGACTTTACTGTAACTCCAAGGCGGCTTTGGAAAACTTCTGTGACTACTTTCGATTTTAAATCTTTTTTTCGTCTTGGTTCTCAGCGATACCAAAGATTACCGAGTTACCAAGATCAGTCCAACCTGGTTATAACGAACAGCAGGAAACGCTACGATCATTTCGATATAGCAGGTAGTTCGATATAGCAAAAACCATATACAACGAACTTCCACGATACGTTCGTTGTAAGACGAGAGCTTGTCTTTCTTTCTCATCTCTTCAATTCCACCTTGTAACGATGCGCTTTGCACTACATAGTACTACACAGCGCTAGGAATTTTTTTGTTGCGTGCGTGCAGAGTGTGTTCTTTGCTTATCTCCCCTTTTATATCGCTTCTCTTCATGGTCAAACGCTTTGGGATGAAAAGTTTTTTTTTCTGTGCGTGCATGCAGAGTGTATTTTTTTAGCTTTCTGCCCTTCTGAATCGCTTCTCTTCGCTCAATTTTGTTCGCAACTTGAGCTTTTGGAATTTTCTTTCTTTCCTACTTCTTTTTTGTGGGAAGGGACAGGCTAGAAGACGATTGTTTGCGCGGTTTTTGAAGCCTTCCCGGGGGAAAAAGTTTGATATAGCCAATATGTTGTTCGTTATAAAAAGTACTTTTTACATCCATTTTTATCTGAATTTTCTGTGAGTTCGATATCGACAACAATTCGCTGTACGTGGGTTCGTTCTAAACGGGTTTCACTGTATAGAGATAGTGCGAACTTAGCGTACGTAGAGAGAGGTGGGTTCTTGCTGTTGTGTGTGTGGGGGGGGGGGGGGGGTTCTGATTGTGTTTCGTGTATTGTGTGTGTTCAGTGATGTATGTGAATTTACCATGTAGCGTTCAAAAGTCGGGGGAACATTGAAAAACAAATTAACGCTTCACCAACATTTTTTTTGTGAGCGGAAGCTATATTAATCACACAAGGGGAGAAAGTTTCCTCCATTGGGCGAAAAAAGGTGGCAATTTTCCTCCCTTAGGCGAGGAACGTTTTCTCCACGAGCAAAAACAGCTCGCCTGCGCATTGGTGGCAACGTTCCTCCCTTCTTTGGGGGAAATTTCCTCCCCGTTTGGTAGTAGGAAATCCTTTATAGAGCAGTATAGGATACACGCGAGTTCCTCCTCTAAGGGACGAAGTACTACTCCCCTTTTTTTAGAGTGTATGGCAACGTTGAGAACGTTGTTTAGTCCAAACCACACCAAGGTCAGAGCACGTACCAGGGCATCAAAGCTAACGAATTAAAACAGGTACGGGCGCGTCCGCTCCAATTGCGTGTCCAAACAGGATACGATTCAGAACGCGTGAGGCGACACTTCTCGGCCATATGAAGTGAAAGTTGAAGTCCGGCAGCCAGTCTTCTGTTTAAACATTCACCAGGCAAATGCCACGTCTTTCTTCCTCGCCTCCTCTGCTTTTCTGTGACCTCAGCGACGTCGGTGCTTGTCAGACTTGACGCTACCTGCCAATGGCGTGCCTTGCCTGTCCTTCTGTTCTGCCACGTCCTCGTATCCTTCCCTTTCCCACTTTCGGGACTTGAACAGCAGCGGAGGCGTTGAGAGATTGCCTGACACTGAACAGAGAGTGTGAGTGGCTGTCCGGACACAAGCTAAAAGCGGGCTCTAGGCCTCCGTGAAGGATACATGGGAAGCATTCCCCGGCGAAGAAGACGGACGGAAGCGGATCGCCGCACTTCATACGGCGAAGTGTCGCTTCACGCGTGCTTCAAGTGACCTCTTTGGACGCGTCATGTGACTCGGGTTTGCCCAAACAAGGATCGTCACCGAAGGACGTGTCGTGGGAAGCCCTGTCCAAACCGGATATTTCAGAAATCGTGAGGCGGCACGACTCCGCCCAAAATCGTGGAAGTTGAAGCGTCCGACACTCCGATGTCTGTTTGAACACAACCAAGCAAACATCACGATTTCCCTCCTCGCTTCCTCCGCTCTTCGGTAACCTCGGTGCTTGTTTTACTTGACGTCACACGCCACCACCAATGCTGTCTATCTGTTCTGCCGGGCCCTAGTATCCTTGGCCGTGTTCCTAAATATACTCGATCTTACTCCAGGGTAAGGGTTTTGTACCTTTGCGTTCGAAAACCTACCCGCGTTCAGCGTCCCTCTATCTGTGTTATCACGTGACGCGACCCGCCGGAGTAGCTCGGATCTATTTGGGTAAGATTTCAAACACAGCCCTTCCCTTTCCCGTTTTCGGGGCCTGAAGAGCAGCGGAGGCCTCGAGCAATTCACCGACAGCCAACAGAGCCTGTGAGTGGCTGTCCCGACTTACGTGATGAGCATGCTCAATGCCCTCGTGGAAAACACAAGAGAAATTGCCTGGCAAACAAAAAGCTTTTCGCCCACCCCTCAAAAAGAACAAAAACAGTACCGGACGGAAGCGGATTTGGCAAGCTCAGCAAGACTTACATATGTCGGAGCATAGCCTGACCTTTTCACCCTCCGCCGCATGGGCGCCGCCATCTTGGAATCACGTGGTGCGGCCGCCATTAGGTTGCTTCAACTTGTTGCTCCGCTCTCCCCTCCGCGCAACTCCGCGCCTTGGCGGATGCGTTAAATTCGTGTTTTTCGTCGCGTTTCACCGCGTTTCTTCCCTTACTTCGTAAAGTGTTGTCTGATACTTATACTTTCCACGTAATTGCATTACATCATTATGTGGACAACTTCTGCAGTTAGTTTTGTAAAATGTTTTGACTATTTTTACCGTCGGCGTGCCGGATACGTGTTAAGAGGCTATATGGGCACATGAATCAGCATTAGCGCTCACGCACATTGAGTACATGTATGACTCTAAAACAGCACGAGGTTCAAAAGTCAGTAACCTATGAGAACTCAGGTTTGCTTACTAATAGTGGCGGAACATTCGCAATAGGAAGAACAATGTAAGTATATATATGATCGCGCATTTAGGATCTCAAGAAAGGTGACAAAATTACTCAGCATAAATAGCCACGTGTGTTTCCTGAAAGCATCGTGTTTTGCATTTATAACATATCGAGAACAGTTGCTTTTGATTACGGTATATGGGGGAACTCGTGGACAAGATAGAGTACAAACGTTTAATTTGATTTTTTTAATGCTAGAAATAATGGTACGTTAACGTCAGACAATTTGTTTACAATATCACCTATATCTGTTTGACGTTCTTAATCGTTTTTGCGATGTAAACATTCGCTTGATCGGTTTATATATGAATTCCAAGAAACTGTATACCGTGCTTGGTCCCATGCTTTTTAATTGCCTAAATGATTTTCTTAAGATAACCATGCAGTTCATTTCTATTATTTAATTTCAACAAAATATTGCGACTCCCCGCGTAAGAAACTGTCACAGACAGCTTGAGAGTGCCTAGGGTGCACAATATGTGACACTGAAAAGAATCCGTCCGCATGAAAATCGCCCGAGTGCAGCGTTGTCGACGGCGAATAGGGATTTACTTTCAGTAGCTGGCGACGCCGAAATCTACAAAGCGCATCGGTTCAAACCAGTACAGAGCTTTCTACACAGGTCCATGATGTAGCGCGAGGCGCTCGACTCCTGCCAAACTTTCCAGATATCACTTTTTTTGCGCCCTTTAATTTTATTTGGCAAATTTTACGGAAGATGAATTTCAGGCCACATTTGAGGGGCCGGTCACTTATCTCATAGCTTGCGAACGTCGTAAGCAAATGTCCATACAACAAATAGTCTCTTTCATAAGGCCAATATTGTGAAACGTTGTTAATGAGTAATTCAGTTAAAGAAATTTTCTCGTCGGCCTTGGTTGGTTTATAAAAATATTTCTCTAACATTTTTTTTTTAAATAAAGGGGCCGAGACAATGTCACTTCTTTTTTATATTCTTTACGTCATTATAGGAGACTTTTCCAGTGCGATGTTTGTAAAAACTTGGTGTACAAAAACCAAACATGGAGCAATAAACTTGTCCGTTCATCTGTTCTTCATGATTCGGCGCATTGTTAATCATGTTGTCAACCTGCTAGGGGGATCGGTGGCCGAGTGGGCTAAAGCGCACACCAGACGTGTACACGTTACTGAAAAATAGTAAGGAATTACATTTACAATTACTCAAGGCTAAATTGTAATTTTTTACAATTACAATTACCCTCTCATAAAAGTAAGTGACCGTTACCCCCAAAAGTAATCCGTTACTTTCGTGGCGTTACTTTCAACAATATTTTCCTCAATTAAGAAACAAAGGGAAGAAGGTTATTCAAGTTCTTATTGTTGCCACCTGTTCCATTTATTGACCTTGAGTATTTTGAGCAACAGCTGGCTCTCGAAAGTCTCGTCAGACATTTTGCGTCATTTCTTACTGAAGATGTCGACTGCTACGCTGAACACCCTTTGAACTGAGGCACTGGATGGGAGTGCCATATTGTGCCTCACGAATATTTAATGCTCTGCATTGAGCTTTTTCAGCGAAGCAATGGAAGTACTATTTAGCTCGAAGATAGAGCAAAGCTTCATCGTTGCAGCCGTTGCCTGATATTCGAGAGTTTTAGTAGAGTTGGTAACAGTAAGGTGATAATTAAATAATAAATAAGGTTTGGCTCGATATTCTTCTTTCTTTGGTTCTGAACAGGTCGAGCCTCGGTTGAGACGTTGGTGAATAAGAGTTTCCAATATATAAATATAAGTAATCGAGAAAAAAAACACCAGGACACTCATAACAACAATTAATTAGAACGTTGGTTAAAACAAGGAAATGTAAACGCACGTTTGCCGTGTGTACCTTTCTTGGTGCCGTTCAAAAACGCACGGAGCACGGACCGACTGCAGTTTACTCCGGTGTTCTCCAGATAGACGTCCGCTGATGCCACGGGCAGTGAAGGGTAGAGTACTAAGTAAGCCACACTATGGCCCCACTCACGAGTTTCACTCTCTCCTCAAGCCCAGAATATCAAGTCTACGTCAGCCACCATTATGTTTTATTTGTAAAAATATCTGCTTGAGATAAGATGCGTCCTGCTGGGGTAAAAACAGGAAGAAGAAAGAAAGGAAGACTATTACCATTTTCGAAGTGCTCGCAAAAAGCTGACTCACAAAAGGGTGACTCACAAAAAGGGTGACTGAGATGCAGATAACCTGGCTGGAATTCACAAATAAAGTGGGCCAACCCTAGAAGTTGGACTACAAAAAAGTAAGTAGCTTTTAAAACAGGGTCAAATAAGGTGAAAGAAGCAGAAAAAAATACATCCTGTTTTCTAAGAGAAGATGATAAGTGTGCAGCAACGAACGAGGATGCTTGTGGCAATAACACCTTCACATATTATCACATCTCTTTTAGTGGATTTTAGGGTAGACGGAGCGTTGTCTCGTGTTGTGACATTATGAAAATGGTCGTAGTCACTATAACCGAGAAGGACATTGTTAATTCTTGTCTGTGCACTTACCGCCTCGAGCTTCTCGAAGAGGCATACAATCACTTGGTATCCTCCTCTCCCCGCCTTCGATCGCAAAGAAAAAAACAAAGACACTAAAAAAGCGGATATAACTTGCCCCCCCCCCCTTTTTTTTTTTTTGTAGAAATGTTTATTTGGATTTTTTGACATTGTTGTTAGGGTGTAAAAAAAAATAGATTCAGGGGCTTGGTGTTGCAAAAAAAGGCTTTGCGGAACTGAAGAGTGCCAAGCCTCCCTTTGCGCTGGTCAATTCGCGTGACAGTGTCACTGCGCTCAACTTTACCAAAATAAAAACGACCTTTTCTTTAGAAAGAGGGGGGGGGGGGGGCTGGTCCTGAAAAAATGTAACGGATTACAAGGAATCCGTTACGTAAAAAATGTAAGGGAATTACTTTAAAATTACTCTAGAAAATATGTAATTATTCCGTTACTAAATTACCGATAAATGTAAGGGATTACAAGTAATTTCGTTACTTGTAACGGATTACGTACAAGTCTGTCTTTGTGTAGAAAGGTAGAACAAATAAACTTTTCTTACCAGATTGGCAATCATCTGCTGCAAGAGTCGAGTGCACGCGTGAACTTGGTGTTTACATAGACTCTCCGTTATACTTTACTGTACATGTTAACAACCTATATAAATGACTCTTTGCGTAATCTGGGAGTAATGTACATGTTATCAACCTGTATTCTACGGTTATATTTCTCGTTATTCGGACCAAGTTGGAGTTTTTCTCTGTAGTCTGGAATTGTATCGGTTTTACGAGCCAAGAGATGATTGAAAATGTTTAGAAGTGTTTTTTTCGAATTGTCTCATGATCATTACATTGGTCGTACTGTATATGTATTCATGAATCAATTGATTGCCCAGATCTCACATCTGTTATTAATATTCACGTTCCGAGACGAGTTTTGAGGGTTACTCCGACTTTCCTTGTTAATCACATTATCCCAACCGGTCCCATGATCCGTAATCAACACATCTTCAATACCCTCAGTGGAGCAGATACGTATTGATGTTTTTAACCCAAAGTTCGTAGCTTTTAAGTCTTTTGTAACTAACATGTGAACATTTTGTTGTGCATCATTATCAAGGCGCCAAGCTGTTCATGAGCACAGAAAATAAACAAATGAATGAATGAATGAATGAATGAATGAATGAATGAATGAATGATCGAATGATGTGAGGAATTGATCAAACAGTCTGCCAGGTTGAAAAATACATGTAATGGTAAAAAAAACTAATCTCTAGATACAGTGTTTTAAATAAACATGACGCGATTTAAATAATATAAATCTGATTAAAACGAATGGAATCTGAATTAAATGAAATATATAATATTTATTTGACTTTTTCAAAACATAATGATTTGCTTTTTACCTCTAAACTAACTAATGACATTGCAAAAAACGAGCAGTCTCTCCCTTTATTTATTACGTTTCGGGTCCACTGGAAAACATGAATAAAATTTTGCGAGTTTATTACATGGCCGTGTCTCTCTTGCTCTCTCTGAACTTGAGCAACGACAAGATGTATTTCTCCGTTCGAGTATCTTTTTACTCACATATACCTGAAACAAGCTTATGGCGGCTGTTCAAGTGTATGTAATAATAACATGGCCGAAGAAAAATAATCTCAGAAAACTTAAACTGCACCTCCACCTCCTTTTATATTCTTCTTTCATTCTTTCTTCTAGGTATATATGGACATACGTGGGTATACGTATACCTATTAGCCGTTTGCAATTGCCCCACAAGCTTACGGGTATGGTCCTGCGACCTTCTGTGATGATCTGACTTTCCAGAGTTAAATTTAGAATGCAAATATACATTTTGACCACGACTGGTGTCTTAAATATTACTAGAGTCACTGAATGATCGAAGAGTATCGAATTCCACTCAGTCCGCTTACCGGAAGTCAATACCGCAGAATCCAGTTCCAATTGGCTGGTTTAGTTCGTGGCGAAAATTATCAGTCCGCCATTTTGGGGATGGGCCGAAAACAACAAAAACGTATATAAAACGTTTCGCGTTACCGCGGGTACGATGGGTGCACACGGGTGGGTGCTCTTGGCATCAGTAAGTTAGGACCGAACGGAAGGTGCGTTGATTTTCACTAGTTTTGTATATCAAGTATCCGCTAATCTGGTTCGCCAAATAAGATTGCCGGCTCGTTTGCTCGATCCGGTTGCGCTGGTGCTGCGTTCCAAACTCGACGCCTCAGACGCTAAGCCTATAACACTCGACTTCGATGTGTTTCGAGGCGAGAGAGAGAGAGAGAGAGAGAGAGAGAGACGAGACAGCGAGGAGCAAGTCACGCACCGCTCGAAACAAGGAAAGAACTTTGACTAAAACAAACCAGTGTCACCACAGACCATAAAAGTGGATTGAAGAGCTCGCACGAGAACGAACGCTACATTGCACGCGCTTCGCTTCGACCGCACAGGGCAGTGAGCGCCATATTGGCCATGGGCTGGAGCCAACGTTACTAGAACTCTCAATTGTGAAACTCACCATTGAAACCGTGGGCCGCTGGCGTCCACCGAGACCGAGCTAAATGCGACAACAGCGCCACTCTGTATCAGTTGTCTTAACTGCTCTGGTCGCCTTGAGCGTTCTGAGATAGCATGTTTTTGCGTAAATAACTAACGTAAAGAACTCATTTTGTAGCTGCCGTGTTATTGGAGTTTAATACAGCAATGGAGGGCGCCGAGTTGTCTTCTAAGAATCTTTAGTTCGCAAGCGTTTTGCAGTATAATGTACATATTGTTGTTATACTAACCGTTGCCTCAACGGTGATTTCAGGTAGCGCGCCCCGAGTTACGCGCATATCAGCCACAGTAGTAACCCGCGGCGCGTCACTCGGGAGTCAGGGGCAGTACCTGAAGCCCTTCCACAGTATCTGTTCTGGCCTCAAAATGGCTGATTACAACGAAAATGGACAGTCACGTGCAGTTCATGGAGCTGGCCACTGCAGGACAAACGGTGGCGTTGGGATCGCCATTAGCTCGGATTCCGGTGGCACGGATCGGCGCCACATTGCAGAGCAGCGCTATGGCAGTTTGCCCAACTGCAGTGGTTCTACAGTAACAGTGGGCTGTAGCGCAACTGCTGCGCCGCGATACGGTTCTGAAACAAAGCTTGGGAGTTTCGGTACTCTGGCAACATTCAGGGACTCAAAATATTACCGATATAGTATTATACCAAATATTCACTTACTAAATTGGAAGAAATATATTTAGGAACGGACTGTGTATCGACATTTTGGTTGAAAGTACTTTTCATTGCGCCACTAATAGCACCATTTGATTTACACTTTCCACTGTTTCCCCCCCCCCCCTCCCTTTTCTGAGGGGGACGCGGGGCAAACACTAGAAACCCGAAAGCCTGATGCATCCAACTTTAGAATGCCATTACATCATAAAAAAACGATGTAAAAATATATATAGAATCCCAACAGATCAGTTGCCCTTCGAACTTTGCAACCCTTGCACTAACAAAGGAAAAAACAAAATATCTGCAAGGATTGAGATCCGTGCGAAACTATCGCGGTCAGATCAAAAGGATCGCGACCGACCCCTGCATTAACGCCCTTTACAAAACCGAACGCTCAGGGCCCGCCCATAATAAAATCAAACTTCCACTCTAGAACAAAAGCAACCTTTCCCTCCCCTTTCTTTGTGAAAAGGTAAGTCCTCCCTCTCCCCCAAAGCGCCCCGAAAAGCAAGTGTAAGTCGAACCCTCATTAGCCCTTAACGAACATTTCAACCCCGCAACTTTCTTCTTCTCAAACTCGCTTAATACTTACACACGCACCAAGTATAGCGGCACGCTAAGAGCCTCGACCACGTACCAGATTCGGGCGGGCATCGCGCATTCACACACGCTCCAAACGTAATCAGGATAATATATCGCTGACACGGCGCTTTCGCCGCCATTACGAAGCAGCAGGGATCAGCAAAACCGCTGACTCATTTTTGAGGGCCCTCGCATCGTCACGAAGAGTTCAATGGAAGTCCCTACCATTTCCCGATGCACTTTTCTCAATGCCGACTCGGCGGGTAAATCCTTTGAACGGCTGGTTTCTTCTTAGGAAGTAAAACGGACGTATTCGCTCGTCATTATTAACGGGTTATTAAGAGCAACAGCGCAGGCTGGACTGTGCGAGCCAGCTTCGCTTTTGATCCCCGGAGAAGCAATTGATTGGGGGGCGTGCAAGCATGTCGGTTCTAGGGACTTGGGCTTTCGGCGATCATTAACCTCTGGGGTTTGAGCCCGGTGCTCGGGGGCGCCGTGAGCGTGGTGCCGTGTTTCTCTTGGTTCTTTGTCGTAAACAAGGCGCAAAAGACTCGAGCGAGATGAAAGAGTATAAAGGAATTAAGAGATGGAAGGGAATGAACACATTAACAGATGGAGGAAAATAAACACATTACCAGAGAGAAGGCAATAAACATAATAACAAATGGGACATACTAAAAACATTAATTAGCCGAAAGGAGGCAATCGCCTTTTGTCGGGAAGCGTTGAAGTTAAAAAAAAAAAAAACTGCCAAAAGTAACCCACATTAAACAGAAAGAATCCTACAAAGCGGGTTGAAAATTGATAGGTAAGGGTTATTAGATAGAGCCTCTGGAAGCAATCAGTTACTTTTTGAAGTAATTTTGTAATTGTCACGTTACATATTGGCGGCAGTATTTTGTAACATAATTTAATTGCAAATATTTGCAACACATTACTTTAATTAATTGGTATTTTTTACAAATATTAGCATATCATACTTTAAGTAAAACAGCATAAACTGTCAATTACATAGCAAAAACACACCAGAACACACGTAGAAAATAGCAAGCAAAAGAAGAACCAAACTAAAAAAAAAAACGAGAATTACACAATGTTACACGCGAAAACCTTCAAAAGCTCACGAATAACAACAGTAGAACTTTACAAAAAGGTATAAAACGTTTTTTTTGGAAATAGCATTTTTTCTATATTTCAGAAATAATGGGTCACATAAGAGATAAAGTAAAATTGAAAAAAATAAGGAGAAAATAGACCAGACATCCTCATACCTCTTATTTTGTTTGTAATCTAGAGCCCGAAAATAACTTGGGCTTGAGTGTGTGTTTGTGACAAGGTTCTTTAAACCCTGAAACCACTAGTAAACAAGCACGAGCTGCCCATCGGATCGCCGTAATTATTTTTCTCAGTCAATATACATTGTTGTACATCGGGAGTCAATATAGAGTGTTTCAGGTAAAAGGGCGAGACAAGCACCTCCCATCAAGCCCCCACACTTTCCACTTGAACAAAGTGAACGCTAGAAATTTGGCGAGGAAGGGGGCCGCTTCCTCTGCAGCGTTCGCTCTACCAAAGTGGAAAGAGTGGTTGCACAGAAAAAGATTAGAAGACAGTAGGTTTTTGTTTGAAACGAACGCACAGAACTTCACTTGCATACAAAGCCAGGGTCTGGAAATACTAGGCCCTATTACAACACCTAGCTTATCTCCCCGACATTAGACAACATACAGAGTCGTGTGAATCAAGTTTGAAATATAACTTTCGTTCCGTTTTATTAAGTGGTCGCGCTTGCCATATGACTGTTACAGACTTGGAAAGTAATCCGTTACAAGTAATTTTGTAACTGCCACGTCACTTTTTTGTGGCAGTTGTTTGTAATGTAATGTTAACACAAAAATGGTAACGGATTTAATTACTCATTACTTTTAAAAAGATGAACCTAATACAGAAACTGGGACAATATGAGCGGTAACATTCAGTAGCCTAAAGAATAGGAAGTTCAACAAAATAGAAAACATCGTGAAGAGGAGAATAACCAAAAAGAAAACACGATTTTTTGTATGGCCGGTCACCAGAACCACTAGAAAAACGTGCAAGAGCATATACAAATATGCGAAAAACAAAGATAAAGACAACGCCGAGCAGGCGTTGTCTTCCTGATCTTTTACACAGTAAACTTCAAAACACCTATATAGGTGTAATCGGCAATTTATCCAATGTCATAACTCACACCTTTTGATAGGTGTTGTTACACCTTTTGATAGGTGTTGTTGCAGGATTACACTTTTCTACGAGCAAATTTGCTCGCAAAATTTACATTACATTACACCTTTGCTATGGATGTTTTAAATCATTACACCTCTATAATTGGTGTAATTGAAGCATTACACCTAATGAAGCAATGTTGTCTCCCTTCTTATAGGGCCCCACATATCTCTGTTGTCCCAACTTTTTTTAGAAATCAGATAGACAAAGCGTTGAAGAGCACTTGAGCTACACATGACACTTAGAATGTTTTCAATTGTTAGAGAGCGCCCTAACGATAGAAGTAACATGCAAAGAGTCGTGTGCTGCTGAGTTGCTCTACAAGGTTGTTTGTGTATGCTTTCTAAAAAAAAGCTGATACAAAATATAAATGTATGGCCCTATAAAGAAAAATAACAACAATGAAAGCATTATACATAAACTTCATTTCCTTTGAAACAGAAAAAAAAAAGTTTCGTCCGGGTGCTTGCTTTGTCAGCCAAGGATGGCCAGATATTTGGCAGAACTCAAGGTTTAAATTTGATCCAGTAAATTTTCAACAGTACATGTGTTGTACTGCACATAAAAGTTAAGGAGGGACTCACACTCAACAAACATACTGTAATATTTCATACACAAACACCACAGCCAAGCCTTGTTTTTTTAATAAAAGTAAATTTTTATATTCAGTTTTGCAAACTCAACAAAAAACCCACTAATTTTAGAAGAGGCACGAATGACATTGTAATGCATTTGATTGATTGAATAGTCCATATACACTATAAATAAACAAAAATAATCAAAAGCAAGCTCTTCCTTCTTTGACAGATTATTAGCGCCAAAATGTTTTTCTGGCGCCCTCTTGTGGCTTCCGTTCGTGACGTCACGACCGGGATTACCCTCGCGGTGACATCACGAGTTGTAAATCTTGGATGATTATTATCAGTTGCAAACTAAGTTCGATGGTGTGTGTAAAAAGCGCGATGGGACTTTGGAGTCATCGCATTCTTAAAATAACACCATGAAAGTTGACAGTTTGCATTGATCTTATTTTCGCAGATGAAAGCAGAATTATTCAAAATAAAGATCATAATGAGCGTTTGGCCAACCTTTGAATGCCGACGAGAACAACGCTTTTGGTCGCTCAGGTCACCAATAGCTTCTCCTGTTTCTTTTTCTTCCATTGAGAAGTTCCGCTCTGTGTCACCTTTCTGCTTTTTTTTTCTCACCACAGACTCGGCTGATACACAAAATGATTAAAGTTAATCATTTTGACCTAGGTGAAAAAGGGCATCCTTCATTACACATCAGCACATTCGAAAGTTGTTAAAAGGGGGATTGCGATTACCATACTTGGGGCTGCGCTTACGAAATCCTGCTTTCACACTCTTCGTGGAAGTTTTAACGCTCAAGTTGAGAGACTCCAAAAGTCGGGCTTCCCATCACAGGTTTTAAACGAGGAGGTGGGGGCCTTGGTACGTAAGACTAAAGGGATTCAGCGAAAGAAACCTAGAGATCAACAGAAACGAAAGGTAGTTGTACCATACATGCACAAAACCTCGCATAATTTAAAAAGAGCAGCCGAAAGGTACGATGTGCCTGTGGTGTTTTCAGCTCCCAAAAGAATGGCGCAAATCTGTTCAAAGGTTCGCTCGATAGCGGAAAACCTTAAAAAGACAAGTGCCAGAAACGCCACAGCCACCCTTATGTGTCGTGTTCAATTGGCGTGGTGTACAAAATCCCACTAACGTGTGGTAGAAGCTATGTGGGCCAAACTGGACGGTGCCTGAACGATCGCCTTCTCGAGCATGATCGTTCACTAAAATCTACGGTGGGCGGTCATCTTCCTGTTCATTGCAATTCCTGCTCGTGTACTCCGATTCTTAAAGGCACAACAATAATTGGACATTATCGAGACAAGACGACTCGCGAAATCTTGGAAGCGCATTGCATCAACAGCTTGGGGGACTGCTGCATTAGCCACCCATCAGTGACACTGCTTCAAACCGAAACCTTGTTTTTAGATCGGACTATGGGGCAAAGACATTGTAGTTAAATGGTGTTGTGTCGCGTGTGACACGCACTGCGTGCCCTGCGTGTCTTTCAGAACGTCCTCTTCTTCTTCCTTTTGTGTATAAATTCAGTTGCGAGTCAGCGCTTGTGTGTTGTACATGTTCCTTTTCTCTGTCCTCGATCTTTTTGTGCGCTGTTCTGTTTACCATGACGGGCAAACGTTTTACTCATAGAGTTATTACAATAAACGCTAGAGGCTCAGCTGGCGCTAGTGTGCTGTTGCATTTTGAAGCAGACAGCAAGCAGTCTAAATTTGACTTCCGGTAATGTATTCCTATGGGAAAAAGCGAATGCATTTTCTCTCTGCGCTCGATTATAAGAGCAAATATCACGAATAACTTGTACGTACTAGGCACATTGGAACATTTCTCAGTCACGCAGACGGAATAAATGGTCAGTTACGGCGTTTTTCTTTCAAATTCATCGCATTAAAAACGGTGCTAAAACGGCTTCGTACGTGTATTTTTGTGCACTGTCGGACACTGTTAGCGCGAACACGGCGTCGACGCTTTCCAACATGGGGGATATACGTGCCAAACGAACGAAGGACATGTAGAAAACAGAGAGAGACGGCAAGAACTACGCAGCAACACTGGATAAGTAACTCCTTGTGCTTGCAGACGATCAAAATTAATTGAAAGTCGCGTAATATAGTCAGATTTGCAATAAATAAGTACTGTGAAGATGCTTTTTGTTCTGGGTTCTAATGGTTCAATGCATCACCCGCACGCTCCGAATCTTTGCAAATAAGGGGAGCCAGAGAGCAGGTGCCCGATAAAAACTGCCCGACATGGGAAATAATAAAAAGACATACCTTTCGTAGCTCACGTGCTTTATTTTTTGCGTTCGAATGTTTCTTTAACCGATCGTAAAGATGCGCACGACGGAGTCATTTTCATCCAATGACAGGACGGGCATATTAGCAATATATAAGCACCACCGAAATGCTAGCGAACCTGAACACACACTACATTCCTTTCGATCGTTAGTTTGCTTAGAACCGTCGCTCGTTTTCACATACCTTCCTTGAAACAGGGGTTTGGGCCTGAAATAGAGCGAAGTTTAACATCGCTCAGTGGTAAAGAAAAATGCTGTAACTAAGGCAATTACACTTTCACAATACCAATAAAGGTACATACTATCCGTTACAACCGATATGACAAAAGTCATTCATGTTATTTTCCGGCGAAGAGACAAAATTCACGCGCGTTTTCCCATAGGAATACACAGGGAGGCTGGAAAAGTAGACTGCATGCTGTCTGCTTCAATTTGCAACCGGAAGTCCCGTAGACACTAGCGCCAGCTGAGCCTCTAGCGTTTATTATAATAACTCTATGGTTTTACTATTACTCGGCTACAAAGCGTACATGTATAAATTCTACCTCTTTTGCCGGAGTGTTCGCACCCTTTTACCTATTTTTTAATTTTTTGTCACACAATTTACGTTGGCCACGTAAAAATTACTTTCGCATTTTGATGGCATCTGTTTTTTTCGTGACACTAAAAGTTGATGCGCGATGCAACAAACAAAAACGTGGAAATCTAACGATCTTGTTGACACGACAGCTGCAGCAAGCATCAATCAAGGATCGGTTGCATCGTTCTCGCTTAATTACTAATTGTGCGCAACTCGGTGCAGTATCTCCTCTTTGTTTATACGCGAGACAAACATTGAGTCCCGTCGTCCACGATCGCTGGCCACGTATAAAAACAACATTTAACGGCATTCAGGTGTTCGCTGAAAAGCGGCGAGCAGTTCAAAGGGCGCATCCTCCATGCTATAAGAAAATATTGTTTATTTTCAATAATTTTTCTTTTGTGTGTCGTATTTTTAATTTATCGGACCCACACACTTATCTAAACTAATAAACGGGAGCATACGTTGGGAACCAGCTTTGTGGGCGTACTAAAAGTGCGCAATACCAGCTGAGACACTTGGCACCTCATTATCCTTCATTAACGAGTTGCTGCAGGTGCGTTTGATTGGGGTTTCATTAATGATCAACCCGCTTAGAACCTGTCCATATTTGAAAGTGTTGCTCGTGTACCCTTCGCCACGCAATATATCACCTCAAATCATAATGGGCGCAATAACTGTGTACGTTTATTTATTCAAGTTTTGTTCTCGTGTTGACCGAGATACTATTAACATAAACGGGGTGCAATTGCGCGTGTTTTAGGCACTTGCGATGATAATAATAATAATAATAATAATAATAATAAGAAATTTTATTCACATCATAAACATATTACATAGGCAGGCCCGCAAAGCACTGGTGTGCTTGTATGCAGGACCTGGCGTCCAGCAGGACTGCTACACCGAAATCCCTCTTATTGCGTGCATTACTGGCACACAAAGAAAATAAAAAAAATCAGACAAGAGAAGAAAGAGAACAAAGCTCCGTGGACTACCAAAGCAATAAAGTCAATTTACATTTCAAAATTCAAACACCACTCTTTTAGTCCATATTTGACTTGTTTCAGTGACTCCACTTATTATAGTAAGTGTTCAGGAGACCTATTAAAATAAAATGGGACGTAATATGCCCGTGTTTTTTTTTCCATAATTTGTATAAATCTTCGGAATAACAAAGAACTTTCTATTCGCCTAAGAAGTTCGTTCCTTTTCTAATACGATTTTAAAGTTGCTATTATAATAGTGCTTTACTAAAATAACATAGCAGTGCAGTTTTTTCTATGGATAACAAATTTTAAGACCTTCATTTTCCGATTCATTGCTAACTCAGAGTAGGTTGTTCCGTAAGTAATAATATTTGCAATTTTATGTGAGTATTTTGTCAAGTTTTTCTTTTTTTATAATTAGAACATACTCCATATAAAGAGATCCCATATCGGAGAATAGACTCACCCAGTGCAACATACACCCTCCTTCCTCAATGACATAGTCGCTACACTGGGCGCATCCTGTACAAATAAAACTGAGACACAACACGCATCTCTTTTGATGAGATATTTAGAGTTATTGCCAGCCGAGACCCTGAGCAACAAACGCAGCTGTCGACGCTAGCTTTATTTATGAACGTTTTAGCATCACGTGAAGTAGAAATGTTGGTTATAAAAATAACAAACAGAAAATATTGAGTCGGGCCCTACTCTGAGAACAAGCAGCGTACACTACTTCATTATAAAACTGAAAGCAGAAAAAAAAAAAAAAGAAGCGAACAACACCACCCGCAACGTCGAAAACATAGCTGCTGTTTATAACGTCAGACCCGACCGCACTTCTGGTGGTTGAAAACACATCACTAAAAGGTCAACAAACAACCGTATCTACAGACTGCGCTGGATGAACCCAGGCAGGCTTCAACGTCCGCTTTGCTTGTTGACTTCTCTGTTTGCGATGAGGTGTTTCTAACCATGGAAGGGGTTTCACCTCTGCACGTATGCCGAGTGCTTCCCAAACTCCGCTGACGTGGGTCCCAGCGATATACAAAATATCGCCTTTCGACCCTCTATCCCCCTCCCTCCCTTTCCCGGCTTTTCGCGATGCCAGAAGTTTTAAGATTTCAGTGCAGCTAATACATAAAATTGACGCTGTCTTTTCTTTAAATTTATACAGTAAGAGCAAAAGAGAGAGTGAAGAGAAATAAAAGGAAACAGAAACGAAGGCCAGCAGGGATGACATCACTTAATGACCGAAGTGACCTTGTTTGTTAGAGCCCAGTTTCTCAGAAGGAGGGTGGATTTTCGATACCGCAACTCTCAGTTCAGGCTCGACGTTGACCTGCGACCTGCATCTTGCTTTCCTCACCACAGGGAAGCCAACTTCACACATGAGCCCCCGCTGAATCCGCCGTGACTGTTCGTTTCGTGACCCACAGTTTAGGAAACACTCATGTAGTGGAGCCCTACGTGGATGATCATCCGCCTCCGCAGACTGTATCGCACGCGAAACGCATCCGCAATGTTATTAAAATATTGCATCCGCATCCGAACCGCATCCGCAAAATTCGGAATCGCATCCGTTCCGTTATCCGAGCATTTGTGTTCTATCATAATATCAAGCTTCAAAAAAAAGCGCTAAAAATTTAAAAAAAGAACAAAAAAAAAACGTGATAAAACTCGAAAAATACTTGCCGGTAAAAGTTTCATCAATATACCTGGATGAATGGATGGGTGACTCCGGCTGAGCCCTTTGGATCGGGTGGTAGCTTACGCCACCTAGCCATTTTGTTTTACCATTTTCGAGTAACGAGCGCCGTCTGGGGAGTTGTCTGCGAACTACAATAGAAGAGCAGCCCAACATGCCTCCGCCCGTCAAAACATTTTGGCATCGTGCCGTTGTATTGGCTTTCAGCACTTTTTATACCTCATAATACCGATACTCAAAAACGAAGCGTCAAAATAGACTAAATACGCGCGAAGATAGATGCTGACAGTGCTGCTGTCGCCATTTTCGCAGGGCACCACGTCCCGATGTCCTGCAAAAATGGCGACAGCGGGAGTGTATACGCATGTGCAGAACCTTACTGGGAAAAGGTCCATTGGAAGTTATCCAAAAAGATCAGAATTTCGACGTCAAGGACGGCAAAAACTAAAAATAAAAAAAGCGCTAGGGTCAGTTGTTATGAGAAGAGGTAACTTCAGTTACTTTTGAAAGCTCAGACTACTGATCAAAAGGGTTTATTTTTTAGCTCGTCAAGGTTCATGCACGGAGGTGCAACGACCCGTTTTCCTGATTCCTGAAAACGAGTCGTTGTACCTCCGGGTCAAGTCAAGATCCATTGTTTAGGTTTCGGACCCAGTGAATCAGGCATAAGAAGTCGGTGATGGCCACTGGTAACAATCAACATCTCCTTGTATCTACTCTTTACATCGAGCCGGCTTACCAACCTTTAAACTTAAGTCCTTTGAGGCCTGCACTTACTTCTTATCGCAAGTACCGGAGCAACATTTGGTCTACGGGCCGGTGTCGTCTAGAAGAGCAGACGACAAGCAGAAGCGTTTGAAAGAGCACGACGACAGTTCGAACGATCAGGCGGTCGTTCGAACTTGAAGACGCACTGAACGTAGTCCACAGGTGGTCCGTACAACTTGACTGTTTTCCGGCGTTCAAGTTGGAACAAAATAAATAAATCTGATGACCACAAGTATCTGTGTTTTCAACCCAACGTGCTTCCCGCCCAAGCAATCGTAGTCCGATGGCGTCTGGTTTTCCATTTTCACGGCACATGAAAAGTGATCTTCAAACCTTTCTATACTCTTTTGGTACATTCCCAGTCCCGGCTTTGGACGAGAAGGCAGGTTTTTATCAGGTTCCTTTCAAAACAACGCAAGAATACACGTCTCACATGGGGACTTCCGCCCCTAGCCCCAGACCGGAAGTGCGCCCAACGCGCCACCACCGCGCCGTGGCGTAACAGAGATGAGTTCGTCTATAGCCCGTCCCCTTCCGAGCTCATATCCAGCGTGCCTAACTAATCCCTAATGTTTGGGATTGAAACAGAGAACCTTGAAGGGTTAAAGAGATTTTGTCGGGGAGCCGGTGAGCCCTTTAGCACTCTTGCGAGAAGGACGTAAAAAGCGAGGAGGAAAATGGAGGAAGAAAGGGGAGGAGGAAAAAAAGCGGTTTACAACTCCCTGTCAGGCCGAACTAGAGCGCAGCTCTTGAGGAGGAGGAGGGAAGGGAGGGTAAACTCCTCCTCCCTCCTCCTCAACTCCTCATCGTACCAAATACTCCTCCCTCCTCCTCCTCCCTCCTCCCCTTCCTCCTCCTCCTCCTCCCCTCCTCCTTCCTCCTCCCTTTCGTCTTTCGTATTTTGGGACATTGATGGTTTGATGGAGTAATGGTCCGTCGTATTTTGGGCCATCTGATGGCCTAATGTTTTACATGATCTGTTGGTCAGTATGAATTTCTAATCACACATCTGTGCCAACAGAAGACAATGATTCCATTACAGTCAATTGTGAACTTTATTCTGTGCCCATTATTTCAAAAAGGAACATCCGAAGCGTTAAGGTACCTTCCGAAATCCCCGCAGAGACCTGAAAGCAAAGTTTGTATTTTGGTTATGGCATGTTAATATTTCAATTAAAAAAGATTGAACACCGCAATAACAAAACGGAAGAGAAAATGCGCTTAATCACTCCCTACTTTCGAGACTCTACTACTCGCAGCAACTTCATCGCTGTCCGTCGAGTGGCTATCTACACTCTGTCCCCATCGTCCATGCTGGGCATGACGATGTCGTGCGCTCAGCATGCGATACACCGGTGGTTCTCAACCCTTGATGTTTCGCGGACCCCTTGTGTGTCGGTGGAGACGATGGAGGGCCCCGTTCGTGGTTCTGGGAAGGGAAAGGCATAGGTTAATTATGATAGTGATTTAATAAATGGATACAACTAAGGGCTAGTTTGAAGTAGACTTCACTTATTGACATACATACGAGAAAACTCACCGAAAAATTAACCTTTCTACTCTCAATCTTAATATATATATATATATATATATATATATATATATATATATATATATTTGTAGTTGGATTTGTTTGATAAGGCAGGTCTTCGCGAACCCCCATTTGAGAACCATTGTAATACACTAAGCATCGTCGGCCCGAGAATGCAGTAAGCCTCGTATTACCGCATTCGCTGCTTTGTAAACGTTTTTCTCACGCAAACATTTAGTTCACAGTACACGTGCACCTAGTAAATAAATTTCCTATCATGCAAAGTGCATTTTTCGGCTCATTCTTTGCCTCTTAGATTGTAAACATGATCTACTTGACATACAAAGCGGATCAACAAATTGTTTCACCGACGGACAATAAAACAATTTAAAACAAAACTATTGTTGCAAAAACGTACCTGAGTTTATTAGGTGTCTTCGTTACCTTTCGAATATCCTAGGACAATTGTTGAGGCGCATTATTACGGATTGAACACACTGTTATAAAGCCACGCCGTTGTCAGCTTTACACACCGAATGTAATTCACGCATGCGCAACGACGTGAGATCATTGGCGCCTTCTCTCGGCCATTGCTGGAACCTCCCGAATATAGTCAGGTTCTTTCCACCACCGAAAGAGGTAATGAGAAGCACCATCAGCCTTTTTCGTTCTGATGGTCTATCGAGTTATCCTGATGGTCTTACCGGGCAACATTGAAACGTTTCAATGGTCCGTCAGACGCCACAACAAACGTTTTGAAGGTCTCTGAGCTACAAACAGAAGACTTTAATGGTCCATCAGCCACCATCAGGAAATGTTTGATGGTCTATCAGGCACCATCAAGTAAGCCTGTCGGACAGTCGACAGTTAATTCTGATGGTATGAGCAGTTATACAAATACTGTGTTGATTGCCTTTATGAACTTCTGGCGGACCGTCAAACGCTTGTGATGGTCCACCAGGAAGGTTTGATGGACCATTAGCTGCCATTGGAGCCCCTGACGGACCATGAAACGCTTTTGATGGTCCATCAGGGAAGTCTGGTAAACCACCAGGTGCATTGGAGCTCCTGATGGACCATCAAGACGCTTTTGATGGTCCATCACTCGCCATCAAGAAAGTGTGATGGACCATCAAAATCCTTTGATGGTCTATTTAGACGGTCTGATAGACCATCAGGCGCCATCAAGGAGGTCTGGTGGGCCATCAAGAAACCAGATGGGCCATGAGGAAAGTTTGATGGACCATCAGATTTTCTTGATGGTCTTTTCGTTTGGGCGGCTCCGTCCGACAACATTGGCCTTGGGCCGCCAAGAACATGGCTATCACGTGGCACGCGATGTCACGTGATCCTCCACGCAACGACGGGAGGTTGGGGCGGGCGTGTGCCAGGCGCAAGTGCCGTCTGCACCGCACTCTTCACCACGTTTTGGTGTCTAGGAAATTCGATGACGTCTGCCGAACTGAGGCAAAAGTCTGCGCACCTAGTGTCCGTAGTGTGAACAAAACTTTGAGAGTCAATAATCACAAACGGTGAGACGACGACGGCTGTGACGTGGGAGGTGGCTGTGCGATGTGGGAGGTGGTGGCCGGACGGCTCCCAAGAAGCGCGCTGAACAGGCGCGCCGAGTGGAGACGTTGCTGATGTCACCCGTTAGGCTTGCTCGGAGAAGGAAAACGAGCAAGAGAGGGCAATGGTGACGACGTTTAACTCAATGTTGGCTACGCCCACGCCGTAGCATTAACTGCGCTGTCGTTTGCTCTCTGTTCGCCCGCTCGAGTCAACCGATTTGGGCAACTTGGCGATTTGCAAAGTTTTTCGGATTTTGAAGAAACATTTAGACAAAAATAGGTCGTAATATTTGACGTGTGGTCTGCTAGGTGATATTGAAGAGAACTGCATTGTTTGTTTAAATCAAAATGAAGCGGAGTTGCCCTTTAACAAGTAGTACAACTCGGCTATCAAGCCGTTCGTGAAAGTTGGTACCGTCAATTCAACGTCGGTGTGCTTTACGTTGAAATGAATTTTTTGGGGTGTATTATATGTAGGGTGTGTACTTTCCGGTGTTTATTTGTGGGAAAAATCGGCGGATGTTTTTCGGTGTTTATTTATTTTCGAAACACCGGTGTATTTCGGTAGAACGTCTCACGACGAGGCTAAATCGGTGATTATCGGTGGGAAAAAAATGTCATTGATCACAGACAGAGAGTTCTAATTTTATTCACATATTTCATACACTTATTCTCGAGGAAGCATTTATTTCTCACTCTTGGTTATTATAGTAGATGCAAGCATACTTTGAGACGCTTGCATCCGTCATAACACCACGTTCCTTGCGGTTCACAACCCGCAATTTTGAAAACGCACGCTCCACATTTGCGCTGGACACAGGAAATCCCAAAATGTCCAGCTAGGCTCGGGACAGTAGTGTCCCGTCAGGTAAATGAAGTTTTCAAAATAACACTGGATCAACGGTGCTAGTCACAGCCTACTGACGGTAACAAAGAAATTCCGAATCTATGTCACTCAGCTTGTGCTCGTCTCGGAGGACCAGCCGATAGATACTTTCATAAGGCACAAATCCCTCTGGCAGCTCCACTTTTATACACGGATTAACAATTTGCACGCGGAACCAGAACGACGATTCATCCATGAAATCTAAGTCATCAGAAATGTTTCGGGAAAGAGTCCTAAACCACTTACTTTGAATTATCTGATAGTAGGCAGAGAAGGAATCAACAAGCTTTAACGTCTCACGTTGAGGAAACCCGCAGACGTGGGACGGACGCGCCTTCTCAAACACGTCTGCCAATTCTTTTACAGAACGGTCCTTTTTTATACAGCAAAAAAAAAACACCCGCCAACAAAACCCTTTTTCCGTTTCCCCAAAAGCCCATGGAAACTAAACAGATAACAATGAATGCATCTCAGTACTCAAAGGTCACTAGCCCTGTACGACACGGATGTTGGCAGTGTCTTTCAGGAACCAGAGCAACCTCTGAATACATGGCCTGCACTGACATCACTTGGCCAGACACAATGGGGAAAGGGCACGTGAGAGCGTACCCTCCACTGCGTTAATTTTTCCACAAAAAGGGGCCATGGGAGGAAAGGCGTGTGAGAGCTTAGCTTCCACTGCGTTAACTAGACGCTTTTGACCCCCAGAAAGGAGGGCGGACTGACGCCACGTGCAAGCCATGTATAGACACTGGAAAAATGCAGGATCAGAAAAGATAACACGTTTAACGAACCTCTATGGGGAAAGAGTTTCGCTAGGTTGGTGTTTTTCGGTTTTAACCAGTGCGAAAATATCCAACCACCGGTGTTTTTCGGTTTTAACCGATTTTGTATTTTCGTCACCGACGGAGGTTTATCGCTGTTTTTCGGTTAAAACCGTAAAATACACACCATAATTATATGTGAGATGGGGTGCAAGAACATACCTTTTTTTCTTAGAGTGAATAAATCGTAATTGACGGCAATGTTACCGGCGAGTGTTTTTTTCAGATTTATCCGAAAACACGAAACACTACTCATAAGCAATGTGCTTATTTTTTATAAAATAACTCTAACTCAGAACACGGTGAAAGTCATTTATTGTATTCGGGTGTACCGTACTTATATAATAAGTGATTATCCTTCCAGGGACAGTTTACGTCTCTGGAAAGAGGATCGCTCTTCTTGAGATCGTCCTGGGTGTCAGTGGCACTCTGCCCAGAATATGCGCTCAAAAGAAAGGATTCTTTTTTCAAGTTTTTGCTTTTGAAGATTTTTTTAAAGCCAACGCGGAATTCGGGCACATGAAAATGAATAAAGCACAGACTAATACATATGATGCAAAACAGCTTCAGTAAACACGGACGACGAAGAGGAAACGAACACGACAGGACAACGGTTTGCTCGCAAGTGAAGTTTATTCTATGAAAAGAAAACAAAGGATACTTCTTAAACTTATTACACACACACAGAGCTACCAGGCAACAAGAGGCCGCCGAGATATTGCCTTATCGATTGGCTCTCATATTAGACCCAAGATACGTTTTTATCTCCTTCTCTGATAACACCACCCATGGTTCACTGACACATCGGCCCGCCAACGAAGAAGTAAAGAATGCTTCACTTATTTCTCGAGTCATTCTGTCTCGGTGTCTGCCCGACCGCGTCACCAAAAGAAGGAAGTAGGTTGAGAGTGCACGCTTACTCCCTCAGGGCTACGGTCGGGAGATTCCTACTTCTACATTACAGGGATTGTTCATGCCTCCCTTCTTCTGGTGACGTGGTTGTTGTGGGCAGACACAAAGAAAGAATGACTCGAGAGATAATTGAAGCATTCTTTATTTCTTCGTTGGCAGACAGATGTGTCAGTGAGCCATCGGCGGCGTTACCCGAAAAGGAGATAACGTACCTTCGATCTAACATGAGTGCCCATTGGTAAGGCGATATATCCGCGGCCTCTATACTTCATTTCATCCTTAGGTCCGAGCGCGGCCGATCTTATGAGCAGAAGGGCCAATCAAACGGCGCCAAAAACGCAACGTCTTGGCGTGCTCTTTTCGCTTGATAGGACAAGCCGGCGGACGAGCACGCACAGAGGGAGACGGCGAACAACGGCTTGTCCTCTTAGGGGCAGAGAGCACGCCATGACGTTGCGCCTTTTTCGCTGTCTGATTGGCCCTTCGGCTCATAACATCGGCCGCGCTCGGACCTAAGCTGAAGCGAAGTATAGTTGCCTGGTAGGCGTGCATTCTAATGTGTGTGTCATAGGGCAGTAGACTACGGGGGGCATTGGGGCTCGTGCCCCCCCTGGTGAGATCCGGGGGGGGGGAGCCCCCCGGGCCGGGCCATGATCCTTACCGAGACGCTGTTTGCGCGCCATGTAACGAGCTTCTAGTAATGGTATGTAAACAAAATAACGTCCACGTTGCCTTTATTGACAAAATACATGGGAAATGGAATCCCAGTGTGCTTTCGTTAGCTTCAATGACGCTTCCCTCCATCCTGAAAACGCTACCCCCTCCTCCCCCATCCTGAAATTTGCAGGTTTGGGAGGGGTGGGGTGCGAAGTTAATGCCTAGACAAACCCATCCAAACAAAAGAACGCCGAAAGAACCATTAGATGCTCAGCCCCTCGCCTTCATAATGAAAGTAATCCAACCTTTATCATTTTTTTCTTCGGACGTTTCCTATGTTCATTACCGCCGAGCCATGTCCTTCTGTCGCTGACTGTTAGAAAGTGGAAAGGTCTCACTATTTTAAAGAAAGGGAGCAAATTCAGCAATAAATAATTGTCACAAATCGAAGTTTCTACCAAGGCAAACATCCTTGTCTCGTTCTCCTTCCTGATTTCCCTTTCAACATTCTGCGCCGCCGCCGTCAAGTAAGCTCAGTGGTTCAATCGAATTCAGTGTTAACTGCTCGCACCTCTCTTCCTTCTTTGTTTCTCTTTCCTTTCTTTCGACCTTCCACAACTACATGAAAAACACCGACTGGCGCCACTGCGTCACCGCGCTCAAGTTTAATCGCAGCGCCTTTCTGTTTGATGTTTGAGGCGAAGTCCCGTTTCGCCGCCCTTTTGAAACTCTAGCTGGCCACCTGGGCCGCCTCACTTCTGCGTGGGCCAGTGAGTGTGATACGCTGCTTTTGTTTGTCACGTGTGTGTTCGTGCTGCGGTGCCGGGACAAAGACACGCGTCCATATTTTGACACTGTGCCCCTCTGCTTTCCACGTAACCTCAGACTAGACAGCGATCTGAATCCTTAAATAGATCAAGGCGCCAGCTGACAAGCGAGACAGACACGCGCAGCGCAGCTTAAAGGGATGCTGAACCGAAATTTGGATTTCGCAAAGTAATCCCGCAAAAGCGTTGAACGGGACGATACGAACTCCAATGCATCACTCACACATCGACATGGCGGTGCCCTCAAGACAGTCGGAGAATGGGACGTGCATACCCTAAACGGATTTTATTCAGTGGCCCTTTCTGAAATTCGGTGCCATCTGGTGACTCAACTATGGCTGTTTAACTTTTGTCGTAGTCTAGTCTGCAGTATGTTACATGGCAACGTCACTTTTGCAAGCCAACGGCAAGCGAGAGCGTGCTCTCCACTGTACATTTCGGTCTCGATCTCTTTCAGTGTCCATGGCCACAAAGACGCAACCAGTCAGAACAAAGCGCCAGCCCTTATTGATGCCTTAATAAAGTTCTATACATCAAGAGACTTTGAAGTCGATTCTGTGCTTCTCACACATTGGCATGGCCCGAGTTAGAAACGAACGCTTACGCAGTTCTCGCTTTCACTTTCTGGTTTGCATCGTGGTAACGTCTCGCAAGTATAGGGCTCGAATCTTCAGCTTAGGAGCATCTTCAATTTTTGCCCTCATCAGTAAACAGAAGGCCGCCAGTAGCACAGCACATACGGCATTTTTCAGATGATAAGGGTGATCAAAGTGGCCAGACTAAATTTCGGAAAACGTCTATGAAATAATTATTATGGAAGACGGTGTAGCTTTTCACTAAAACACACGCAACAGCTGAATCTTACGACCACTAGTTCCTGGTGTTCCCATATTAAACTGTGAAACTTCAATACCAGCGACGCTGAATGCAAGACCGAGTTGGCGGAAATGAGGGAGTTTGAAGAAATGGTTTTCTAGGGGGTCCGGTTTTGATCAAGGTGGGAGCGAGAGCTTTGTCGTCTGTTGGTTGAACGTGGCGTCATAGCTTTCTGCTGGGTGCGCGTGATCGACGAATAAGAAATGTTGGCCCTTTCTCGAGTCCACGATGGGGGAAGAATTTTGGGAAGAACGCCCCATCAACGCTAATGGCGAGAGGGTTCTCGCTGCCTTAGATGTGCTTATTACGAGTGCTAGCTCCCTCATACACCTTTCGATCTTAGCTTAAGCACCGCAGCAGAAGAACACTTCAGAGTTGTAAAGGCAAGCACGGGTTGCTTATCGCTTTCAGTGTGAAATAGCAGATCATCGCAGTTCTAGCCCACATGCGATTGAACATTACCGGAACTGCTCAGTTGGGACACTCATAACTGAAACCCGATCCCCTCGTGCCCGCCGGAAGCGAGCAACTGCGCGCCAGATTCGATCACAGGGCCGCCATTTGGCGGTCTCTCAAATACAGAATTTGTCGAAACTAAAGCGAGAGCAGAGGCGAGTTGGTCTTTGATAGACGGTAACCCGAAAGTATGGGGAAAGAGGGAGAACGGACGACACAAAAATACAGGGTTATAGTTTAGAATGTATGATATTAGATAGAGGTATACTAATATTTGACAATGTGCGCCTATAGTATATAATTTACCGAGCTTGGACTAGATCCAGGAAACGATACTTTGAGATAGGATATCTACAGAAATAAACAAGGCATTGAAAGAAAACTGACACTTCGTAATTCAGGGACACTTCCTTCACTAAAAACCGTCGTAAGCCTAAAACCTAGAATAATGAACCTGAGTTAAATTGAAACGAAGTATCGCTCGCTCCGTGAGAGGCAAACTAGATATCATTTTTTCGTGCTTCCAAGTAGCAGCTCGAGCTTCCAATACAAACATCCTTCTTCGAATACACGTCCACGATTCACTAAAACAGCCAAAACTTCTGCGCCATCCAAAATCTAAGAACGGCACCTTGTCCCCAGGAGCACGCGCGGGCGCCCACACACAAAAAAAGCTTTCCCTCGGACGTATAAAAGCATACACACGCACGAAATTTGCCCCAAATAAACCTGGAGCAGCAGCCAATAGGAGGCCCTTGCGGAGTCACACGATCGAACCAATCAGAAGACGAGGATCGAAGAAAACGGTTCTTGCTATCGATCGAAGGAGGCGGCGTTGGGTCCCTTCGGAGGCCCTCCACTCGTGCTCAGCCCCGAAGGAGTGGTCAGGAGCACGGCGCCTGGAACGCGCCTTCGACTGGTGTCTGATTTTGGTGAGATCTAACTTGTCTCTCAAAGAGCGAGCTAATTGATAGCACTCGTAGACGATTCGTCTGCAAACGCGAGCGAAGAACGCAGCACGTCTGCTGCGAAACGTCATTCGCAGACGTAAATAAAATAAGAAACACCGTACAAATGTGCCAACAGACGAAAAAGTGCATCGTCTGCTACGAAGTGTCAATGACCACGTAAGTGTGACGTCACTGCTCAAAACAAATCGTTCCTAGGGACGTTGTTATGGACGAATACATGGGACTGTATTTCGCTCCGAAAGAACAATCGGCCGAAAATCGGACGTGAAATTTAAACGTCTAAAAGGAAGAGACGTAGGAAGCCTAGATTTTACACTTGCCACGACAGAAGTCTGCCGTGAACCGGCTGTTTCTGAAACATTTGCGACGGCGACTTCCGGTCCTCGATATGTCTGGAGATGCCTGCTGGGTGCTTCGATCGATCGTGCAATGATGGTCAGGGTCATGCTTTTTTATATTTATGTAAAATATATATCTTAAGGCCATGTTCTTGGGAGGAGCATACAGCTATATGCTAATGTCGTAGCTAATTTTCTTCCAGAGATATAAAATATAAAATCTCGATGCGTGAAGATTGCCAAGGTTTCGCTATGGTATTTTGCATAGCCGTCAATTTCACACCGAAGCCTGCACGTATAATATATTTTTTGTGATTATATTATGCCAGTGTTTCCGACATTTACACAAAATATGTCAAATTACAATAAAATATTTGTATAAAAAATTGTCATAGCACGTTAAATAAACACGTTTTCAAGGACAGATTCACACATTATATGCCCACGATCTACTTCATATAAAACGACGCAAAATATATCATAATTAGAGTATTGAAGTGAATTGTACGAATATATCTGAAAAAATATGTTTAGTGATTATTGTGGTTTGGTTATTAATGCAGGAACGACAATATTATATTTCTTCAAATGCGGCTAAATTGCACGTTAATATTTAAAAAAAACCGCTCCACTTTTTTATTTTTTAAACTCTCCTTCACCGTTTACAGTCATTTGAACTAACTGGTGATGACACAACATTGAGTAACATTTGACCTCCTTAAGAGAAAAACGACAACAAACCTTCACTCAAATTGAGCTAGCTTATCCTGGTTATAGGGGCGCTGCCGCACGACGTCGGTTCCAAAGATAGATTTTCTAGAACCGACAAAGGCTGTACAGTGGTGCTGCTCAATTGTAGGGTGTAAAAAGTAACGGTTTTTCTAGTTTAGTTTTATATTTGTTTTTTCTTCAAAACACATCCAAATTGAATGTTTTTTACGGAGCACCGTAAAAGGCTGCTCATATCTATCTCAATAGTGTGTGTGGATTTAATAGTTCTCAGTTATGTCCATCATGTGTGTAATTGAAAAGGTACATTTAAATTTATTATTTAGAAAGTTAATTACTAAAAGCAATTATTAATTTAATTATATAAAAAGCTTATTTTTTTTTCTAAATTTGCCCTTTGGCAGGAACGAATATTAGATCAACCGACTCTTTTTTGTGTAATGCGTACTTTGCACAGGAAAGATTTGGTCCGCGTTTCGTCAAACACGCCCTGTATGTATAGCTAAATCTTTCTGCCAAGGACATGACTTTCATGTAGTGTATATGTTGTGTCGGTGACTTGCATTGTCATATCGCTATGTGAGTACATCGTCCCCACGCATGCGCGCCCTATGTTATCGCTCGGCGCTCTGGCTATAAGCCCGGAGCGCCGCTGCTGGGGCCGTTCACTTAATCGTTGTTCGTTCTTGACGATTGGCTAGTGTTGTCAATAAAACAGTAAACCCTGCTGCCCCTGCGTCTGTCCGTACTTCCCACAACGTAACAGTGCCGACGAAAATGGGGGTCAGCAAGACTGTTTGCTGAAGAACCATGAGTGTGGAAGTCGACGACAAGACTTCGGACAGGACCATGGAGAACAGTTACGTCTTGGGGCACCTCCTGGAATTTTCTCTGGAGAAGGGCAACTTCGAAGTTTACGAGGAACGCTTTGAAGCTTTCGCAACTGCAAACAAGATTGAGCAGGCTACCAAGCAGCAGGTATTCCTCACGCTGATCGGCGAGGCTGCGTTCATCACGCTTCGAAATCATGCTCTTTCCGAAAAAACCTGCGGAAGCCAACTATCGACGACGTCGTCCGGATCCTCCTGAACCACTACGCTCCCAAGCGTTTGGCGGGGGTTGAACGATACAAATTCTACCGAAGGGATCAACCTTCAAGGTGAAACCATTAGTGACTTTGTCGAGGAAACCAAGAAACTGGCAGCTACGTGCGACTTTGGCACGTTTCTAGAAGAGGCGCTTTGAGACCGTCTCATCGTGAGACTACAGAATGACGCGATCCGCTGCAAGCTGCTGGCGACAGGCGACAAAGGCATCACCTTTGACCGGGCCTACAGCTCTGCCTTGGGAATGGAAGTGGCGCAAGGTCAACGCAAGAGGTTCGGCGCACAGAGGAGCCCTCAGCTAACACCAGTGTTGAGGGTGACGTCAACTGGTAGCGAAGGTCTACGCAACGACAAGGAACATAACTTTCCGGCTTCAAAGACAAATGCCACGTGCACTAGATGTTGTGCACTAGATGTTCCCCGGACACGACGTTTCGGACATAGTGATGGAAATCGAAATGCTAGTCGATGATGACACCTAAGAGGAGGATATGTGTTGTTCTTGGGATCTCCACTCGGTTCAGGAAAAGTGTTGGAGGGGTCGAAGGTTGGCGCGAGGCAGTGATGTGCATGGTAGCGCGTTTGGTTTAAGTTTAGGGGAAGTTTTCTATCCTTTGACCAGAGAAGAATGCGATCTAGACCAGCTTGTAGCTCCTTACCGAACGTACAATCGCAATAACGATGAGAAAAGTCCTTAAAATAAAGCCTATTATCCTCAAAACGTCGCCGGTCGTGGAGCGGACACACACAGATAGACGCGCGAAAGCGTCTGCTAGTGTGTTAAGCTACAGCACCAGAAAACGCGGTGGCGGTAGCGAACTAGAGAAAGTACTAAATAAGCAAAAGGCAAATGCAGCGCGCTTGCGCTGCCTCGAGTGACCTGGTCGCCCCTATAGACCTTTTCTGTGTACTCCCGCCCCCAGCCACCTAATAGGCGTATCCGGTATGGGCGACGAAAAATACTAAAACGTTTCAACCTGTAACTAGTAAAAAAATAAGGGGGAGGCAAAACGATATAATGTGTGACGGTTACGCTTATATCCTAAGTGTCTTCTACTGGCGTGGCGACGGCAAAACAATGTTTTCGCCCATACTGGAAGTGACGACAATTCAAGATGGCGGCGCCCTTGAAGAAAGGGTCTATAAAGCCGGTCGTGGCCTGTGCCACTGCCATGACTTGAGTTAGTAAAGCTAGTGGCGCTTCGTGCTAAGCCTATCGCGGTGTTCTTTCTCGCTTTGTACGTAACAGCTGCGCACCATTCTTTATCGCGGTAGAAAGCGTCGATTTCCCCTTTAGACAACGGTGCCACAGTGCGATATGTTGGAGTTTCGCGTGGATACGCTTGGGAGACGGGTGAACCGCGGATGTGTTGTAGCGTGATCATTCCGTGCACGAATCAGTCCGTCGTGTAAATCGGCCATTACAGACCTGGAAAAAAAAAATCTTGATCGTCTGCTACGAACCGAGCGCCCCGGTAAAGTGAGATCAGACGTGGGCTGAATTTGTGGTCGTTTCCCTACCGAAAACTCCAGTATAACTTATCACTATCTGGATTATGACACCGAAAATTTGTTTCTGAAACTCGAAATCCAGGTTGCAGACAAAGGAATAATTTCTGAGAACCTAAAATCCAGTTAGAGTCCAGATAGAACCCAGATAGATTTCCGGTCCCATAATCTGGATAGCGAAAAGTTATACTGGATTTTTCGGTAGGGTTGCGAATTCACGCTGGAAGCCAATGACAACCCACGCTTCTTTTGCAAACTTCGATTTTTTATGCTGCTGTACACGAGCCAACATCGAGCGGTGGATGAAGGCGTACTAGGGACAAGCGCACCAGAGGCAGCGAGACGCTTTTTCCTTATTCGTTTGACCGATCGCAAACTCGCGCACGGGTAAAATATTTCTTATTGATTGGTTACGTGCCCACAGCATGAAGCTGCCACGCCACGTCCAATCATCAACCGAAAAAGTTGTCACTCTGATCTTGAACAGAATCGGACCCCAGGGCCGACTTGCTAGAAACAGCGTGTCAGCTGAGACTTGGGACGCGTGTTCCAAAATGTACTCGATCCCACTCTAGGGTAACTGTTCTGTACCTTGGCGTTCGAAAACCTACCCGCGTCCAGCGTTGCTCTATCTGCCTTGTCCCGTGACGTGACCGGCGGAGTAACTCGTATCTATTCGAGTAAGATTTGGAACACAGCCTGCGGGAATGAAAGCCCTGCCAAGGCCAGCGCACGAGCTGAGCGGGACTCAAACTGCGCCTCAAGACGCTCGCGCTCCCCAGTCTCTGCAGTGCTTGCATCCACCCAGTCTCAACTAAAATGTGCATTTTTATTTTCTTTTTTTAGCAAGCCGGCTTTGGTACGTTTAGAATCCTGAGGCGAGGTTCACGAAATGATTTTGCGCCAAAAATGTGCTTACGACAAAACGTAAGAAAAAATTCGTATTCACGAAACTAAATTATCGTAACTTTTGAGCAGGTTACGATGGAATTCTACGACAGCTCCGGAGCTGTCTTAGGCACTTTTTACGAACAAATCAGCATGGCTGACATCGTCGCTCTCGCGATGACCAACGGACATTTATTAAGGCGAAAGCTTTATATGTCTCATTGTTCAGTCAACCTTCAAAGTCCTTGAGAGAAAACACGTCCGCGACATGAAAGGTACGCAAACACGTAGGCCACACGAAAGATACGAAACTCGGCGACACGAAAGGTACCAAAACGTTTACGTGACATCTGCGAACTTGCATCGGCGCTGGGGCTTTCGCTCTCAAGTCGTCTGAGGCATATAACATAAGAGACCCTGTGAACAGTGGCGTAACTAGATATGATGGCGCCCATGGCAAATGAAATTTTGCGCCCCTCATAGCCCATGGCAAATAAAATTTCGCGCCTCTCGCGTAGCCCCGCTGCCGTTTTTTCCATAGGGCACATGTTGGGTGGACTCGGCTCGGCGCCCCCTCCCAAGTGGCGCCCGGGGCACTTGTACCCCCTGCCCCCCCCCCCCCCCCCCCTCCTAGTTACGCCACTGCCTGTGAATTTGTTTTTCTGCGTGCTCTTCTCGCGCGTTCCAACTTCAAGCAGAAAGAAAAAAAGAAAGAAGTACTTGAAACCGACCACGATGAACATGAATGCTGAATCCACAAACGCACGGGAAAAAGCTACAACGGTAACGATCCCACCGACCAAGCGACCGCCAAGGGCGAGCTCTGGCAGGATATAGGCCTAGCAAGGCACTCCGACCTGCTCCGACGCAGCGTTGCTCCGACGGTCCTTGGCCAAGACCGTCTGCCCACGACCGGCTGGCTTGCTGAATAGAATATTCCCGCGCGACCCTTGTGGACCCTTCCCGTATGAATAGTTTGATCGCTGGCCTCAATTTTAGGTTAAGAGGTCAATCTCTTCCCCTTGTCATCTCCTTGTTTTTCGATTAAAAATTAAAACAGCGTAAGGACACGGACAAGAACAAGAAGGTATACCAACAAACCCGTCTTGTAAATCAACCATTACAGACCTAAAAAAAAAAAAAACACTTTATTGTTTGTTACGATTTGAGCGCTCCGGTGATGTGAGATCGGAGAGAGAGAGAGAGAGAGAGAATATGTTTATTATATATGATAGGATTCCCGTCTATGAGTGGTGTGAGATCGGACGCGGACTGAAATTGTGCTCGTTTTCTATTTCACGCTGGAAGCCATTGACAGCCCACGCCTCTTTTGCAAAGTTCGAGTTTTTATGCGGAATTGTTTGTCTACCTTCTGTTTCTTTTCTGTGTCCTTGCGCTGTTTTAATTTTTATTCATAAAATAGAAACTAGCCCAAACTTCCACGTTAGTCAACATATTTTCCGAGACAGCGGTGAGGAACGCTGTCGTCGAAAAGGGACTCTCATCGATTCTATCTCCGTGTTTTGTGTGATATAGAGCTCAAATAAACGCCGTAGGGATTACCTTTGCAACGCGGTATGTACATTTTGTTAATAGTATGCCATTTTTATTCTGTCAAGACGGTACGTCACTGCCAAGCTATAACAGTTCGTGCGAACTAGGCGATGCCGGTCCAACCTTTCTTTGCCAAATGTCACGTCAGTGTCGAGTTACGATAGTAAACGACCGGTCCCGAAACGCTTACCAAGACGCGGTCTAACAGCGCGAATCCAGAACTTCGATCAAACGCGCGCGTCCGCTCCGAGTGTGAACAGGTATTTATGTGGCTCTTGCTGACACTCTCGCAGTTCAAACGTATCTCCTTTAACGTCAGCTGCTCCTGCATCTTCGAGGCCGCGAAAAACGCCGCTGCGATTTGTTTCTATCTACGCCGCTTCGCAAACGACTGGCACGGACCGTCTTCTTCTAGCAACGTTGACAGTTGCGTTGATTTCTTAGCGATCGAGTTCGTAGCGGTCAACGAAGGCGGTTATCCCGGCCTCGGCATTCGGGCGTGTTCAAATCGTGTTAGCGTCGGCGTATCACTGCACGGACACGAACCCCAGACAAGCGGTGGCGGAAAGGCCGTCTATGTTTGTTATTAAAAATCCACCTTGCCCGAACTCAACTCCGAACTGCTCCGAACCACGCCGAGCTCTCCGATTGGTTGTTCGTGTTGCCGAAGACGCCGTCGTCATAGCAACAGCTCGCTCCCGCGGGGATCAGGAGCTTGGGTTACACAGGAAGTTCTAGTTTTTTTCGTACGAGAACGTCGCTTTCCTCCTCTCGCTTAAGAACGCGTTCGTGAATACCGATTTCTCCTCTTCTTACGATGTTCTTAACTTACGAACTTCTTAGCAAAGCTGTCGTAACCTAAGACGCCCTTCGTGCATCTGGCCTCTGTTTCACTCATGCGTCGAAAGGGATTACAAAGTGGCAGCGAATTGCGTCACATGGGCCGCAAGCTGTCGTATGTGAAGTGAAGGACCGTCACGAAGAACCGTCACAAGTGATTGCGACGTCACGCGATTCTGTGACGGCACGATGTCACGTGGCTCTGGCGTCTCCATATCACGAGACGTTACGCGACTCCATGACGTCAGTCACATGACGGCAGGGTCTCACACGACGTCGTAAGACACCCTGACGTCACGCGACAGCTAGCCGTTGCGTGACGTCATGAAGTTACATGGCTGTGACGTCAAGTGACGTTATAATATTATGTGACACCGTGATGTCAGATGACATCATGGCGTCGTGTGACGTCAAAGTCGCTTGACCTCGTGACGTCACGTGACGTCACATATACACAGAGCACATGCCCAGCGCATTTACAGCATAATTTGCGTTTCTCGGTCTCTTGTCAGCCTGATCGAGCTAGAGTATTTATATATATATATTTTTTTCATTTCCAATGAATTATGCGGCTGTCACTTGTCGTCTTCAAAGTGCCGCGAAGATACGTACCGTTCAAATGAAGCGTAATTTCAGGATCTGTCGCGACAGTTGCCCCGAAAAAAGACAAGAAAACAAACACACACAGACGAAAACAGGAACAGAAATAGCTGAACCACCAGACGTTGCTCAGAAACGCCCCCAGAATTTCCGCGTGTTGCCGGAAGGCGCCGCTTCGTTACCGCGGCGTGACCCACATTCGCCTTTTCGGCGAGGAGCGGAATTTGCGGAAGAAAAAGCCCCTTTTTCCCGAAAGTACGGGAGGTCGATTTAGGGAACGGGACGGAAACAAAAATACAAACATATTACACAACCGCAAAAAAAAAGTGGAAAAAAAAAGAAAAAAAAAGCGCAACGAGGGCGGTGTTTGAACATCCACTGTAGTACTCCGTTTCACCTTACGATGGAACACAGGGGACGTCACGAGCCAGCGAAAGCAATCCAATGCCGCCTAGGTGTCACGTGATCTTCAGAAGGGGCACGCAGCGACGGACGGGGTGCTTTAGTCACGTGATATATTCGCAGCACTGGATTGGCTGGGAGGGGGGCACGTAAGAAATACGCTGAGGCTCGTCGTAAGGTACGACAGAGAATATACCCACTCTCACTCACCAAAAAAGAAAAAAAAAGATTGAGCTTTTACTGATATGCTGCAGGCTGATTCGAGGAGTAATGGTTTTCGAAGAAGGACGGAAGCATCGATAACGACCCAACAGCATAAGATTCCGACTTTTTAGAAATAAGTTTAAGGCGTTATTCTTTTATTTTTATTCTTTGTAGTCTTTCACGGGTCGTTAGGTTCGATTTGGAGTTCAAGAAGGCGTTCTCAAAGTGCGTCGTCCCGTTCTGGGCGGCAGCTTCTTTGGATTGGCACTTCGGTTCAAAAAGAGCAATTTGTTAGGTGTCACCGTTCTTTTTGCTCTTGTTTCTTCTTTTGAGTCGAAAATTGCGAAGAAACACGAGTGCAACCTAATATTAACGTTCGCACAAGAGGTCAGAAAAATTTGAAGGTGCCTCACCGCAAGCATGCATGGCGTACCACGCGACCGGTCTGTAGATGAAAACAGAGGCGTTGGGACCGTGGTCTGCGAGCGCGAAACCAATCAGGCGTCGGAGAATATTAAAATGATGCTTTCCTGTCATACATCTAATAATCTAAAAAAAGAAAAGAAATGCATGGAGGCGAAGAACCATGCAAAACATAGCAGTTCAGCAATTGCAGGGCCCATCGTTTTAATTGCAACCCGCCGTAATTTTGTTCAGCTCTCAGGTATAAAAGCAATACACGCTTAATGACTGGTCAAACGTTTTCACAAGTCCATCAAAAACGCATTCCGATTTTCTGCTAGCTGGATCCAAACAACCGCAAAAGAAAGTCCCACCGAATCTCCCGGCTTTGCGGTAGAGATGTTTGGAACGGACTGATCGTGTTCGAGATGCTTCCATCTCAAGACCCAGCGTACGACAAAATATACGCACCGTCATAAAGCAAGAACACACAAAAAATAAGAGACTTAAATAAAGAAAGAAAGGAAGAGACAACAACAACAACGAGGGGATAAAATGAAACCGTCGGGAAACACGACGTGGCGTTCTGCCTCGCACGGCTGGAGCGAGAGCTAACAACACGCGCGGTCCCGAGCTCGCGGCCGGAAATAGCAACGACGGCGACCCCGGGTTGTTCGGCGCGTAGCGGAGCACGGCCCGCTCCTCCGGCGACATCCAAGAAGATACGCTCGTTTCGGGACAGATAGATGGCATTCCGCCGCCACGCGCGCCCACAAAGCCTCCCTCTCGGCCCCCTCGCGGGCAAGAGAAATTCATTGCGAGCGTTCCGGACTCGCGCCCGCAGTTGTCACTCCGCGCCGCACTTTTGATTGGACCCGTTCCAAGAGGGACCGTTCCACCGGAGAAAGACACGGCCGCACTCTTGGCACCCGTGCTCCGTGGGTTCTGACTCCTCTTTCCTCCCCAACTGTATCGCTTTCTCGTTCTGTGAAGCTGCCGTCGCACCTCCGATTCATCGTACAAAAAAGACAGTCTGCAGAGACTGCCTGAGGCCTACCTCTTCCCTGTATGACTTTAAGAATCACTGGGCTCTGCAGCGCGAGTTTTTGGCTCCACGTGCTCCGAGCTGCGGTTCGCTAAGGCACTCCGCCCCTCCTTCTCAACGGCGCTTAATCTGTTTCGAAACTTGAGGCATGGTTCACACATTTGCGTTTCATTCTGTCAGGCTGCGACACAGCCCCTTATGTCGACTGCAGCGCACCTGTCAGGTAAAGCCCTTCCAAACTGCGGATACTGGAGGTTTTGCGGTAGTTGCGAGATCAATTCTACTTACTATCTACGAGCAATGGCCGCTTATAACATTGCTAGAATTATTTTTACCCCTAGAAGAGAAAAAGAGTGGCGCGCTAAATATACTCAGAACAAAAGTGTTCCAGTGCGACCTGATAATAGATGGCACAAGCGCGCCACGGTATGTTCTCTTCGGGAGTGGTCACATATGCGAGCGCAACGCACACGATCACAATCAAACGCAAATCTGGGAACCTGCAGCCTTGAGTTTACAACGCTAACGGATTTTCTGGCGGGAATGCGTGGAATTCACCTAGCGTCTCGCTAGCGTCAGAGCTCGTGCAAATGAATTCAAGACCATGTGCACGCTCGCGACAGCATCTTTAACGGCGTTGTATAGACCAGTGTCCGAAATCCTCGCCCCCAGCGATAAAAATGGGAAATAATAATCTCAAACGCAGGCTCTCGTGAAGAGAGGGGCTGCGCATAAAAAATATTTTTGCTTTTTACAGGATTCGTTGCATCGGAGTTTTTCGAGCTTCGTGATTATGCATTTCAGACGTTCTTGCATTACCATATCTGCGAAGGTTTTTAAAAACGGAGTCTCGCAAAAGCGCAGCCCTTCTGTGTCATGGCGTCGGCAAAAACAAACATGGCGGCGCCCATGGAGCAGAGCAGACACTTGTCTATATCAAGGTACTGGCGGCTCAACGTCGTACAGTGTGCTTGGTGAACAGAGCTCTCAGTCTCGTGTGTGTCTCGGAGAGGAAGGTAGGCCCCTGGCCTTCCAAAAAATATCTCATCTGCACACTTTTTTTTTTTAATATAGCCGTGCAGGGAGATAGGGGCAGAAGTCATTTCTGCCTGACGGGGCCCCTATCTCCCATAGTGTTAGAAGTATAGCAACATAAAGAGCGCAGAGTGTTTCTAAAGCATTTTTCGGCAGCTTACAAAATATAAGACATGATTAGAATAGCGCGAACTTGACAAGGACACAAAAGGCACATGTACGACAAGACTGGCTCTGACTTCCAACTAAGTTCATTGCATCATCCAACCAAGCAATATATACCATCGCCTGCGGACATATAAAAACACAAAAAAGGTATGCGTTAAGGTTACATGTCTACCATGCGCTTATCTTCAGATAAAATCAAGAAAGGATAATTCTTTGTCAATGAGACACACCGACGGCATGCTGACGCACTTGTCTCCCGCTTTTTCGATAAAAAACGCCTCTATGATTTCCCTCTCGGTCTTGTCCTTTTCTCTGTTCATGAACTTGTGGTTAAATTCAAAAGCGGTTTACACCCACATTGTTTAACGCGCTCAGCAAGATGACCACCCACATTGCCTTATACCGACAGATTATGTTCGCGCGCTCTCTCATTGAAACACCGACCCGTTTGTCCAATGTAAATGTGGCCACAGCTAAAAAGAATTTCGTACGTGTGCCTTTTTTGTCCATGTCAAAATCGCGCTATTTTGATCATGTCTAGTACGAACCAACTAGCCCAATAAAAAGTCGTATTACAAGACTATACATTCCGAAGTAGATTAGAATGCACAAATCAGCAGAAGCCTAAAAAAGAAAAAAAACCAAAGCACCCAACGTTGTTTCAAACATGCTAAAATGTGTTAACTATAAAGATAGCAGAAAAAAAATGAAAGCCGTTTACAAGTCCCTGGAACGCCGAATTAGAGCGCAGCTCTTGAGGAAGAGGAGGAGGGAAGGGCACTGAGGGGAGGGTATACCCCTCCTTCCTCCTCCTCACCTCGTCATCCTGCCTGCTACTCCGCCACGGGGGCCACGTGGCCCCCATGACCCCCATGAGGTCACGTGACCTTTGGTGGGTAACGTGACCTCAGGGGGTCACGTGACCTCAGGGGGGGTCACGTGACCTCACAATTGCGCCGACGCCGACGCCGACGCCGACGACGACTGCGACGGCGACGCCACTGAAACCGGGCGCCTAAGAGCTGCGCTCTAAAAAATGGAATTCTTAAAAAAAAAGATTTGTCGTCATCACACAAACACACACACACAAAAAATGGACTCAATATAGCGCAATGACAACACCGATAATTGTGTAAAAGGGTGCTTTATGTTTCATGTATTGTGTACAAAGAGTGTAATTAGAGTGTAAATGAACATGACCTCATTCGTACATCCTTCATACATGCTACAGGAACCAAAATCGTGTTAAAAGGGTGTACGTGTTCCTTGTTACACCCTTCACTCTGACCGTGTAGAAAGGATATAGCGACGGAGGCTGCAACGCGTGCAGGTGGGACGAGTAGCCGCCTTGGTCGCTACGAGGCAAGGCGCCGGCCAAAGTATCCCCAAGTAGCGGGTTCGAATCACGGCCGAAGTGCACGCAATCTGACGGAAAGTTATTGCAGGTGCAACGGAGATTTCGGTTGCACGTCAAGAGACCGCCCCCCCCCCCCCCCTTCCCCGGTGGGCGAAATTAATCCCCAGTCCTCCGCTGGGGCGTGACAGATGCCCTTCGTTAGTTTGTCTCATAGAACCCCCAAATTTGACTTTTTGATTTCAGGTGGGGCAATGACCTTTCAAAATGGATGATCATTGCCAACGTTTTGGGACATTCTGTGGAATAAAATTCTCAAGGAAATATCAAAATTCTAACGGATTTGCGTTCTATGATACCCAGTCAACTAGATACCTACAGAAAATTACAATCTTTTTGTCAAGGAGAGCAGAAATTTTTAATTTTGCGAATGTGACTCGTAGGATTAAAAAAATTATATTAAAGAGTCGTGTAAAAAAAAAAAAATCCCGCCCAAAAGTTTAATTATTGCTTATTGATATTTTATGTCTCATCTAAAATGTTCCCAAGAACATTGTATTTTTGTTGTTCAGTTGAAATTCTCATTATAGTGCATGCACCAAGGCGTTGATGTCAAAGAAATTTGGGGATGTGAAGGATGATGTTTTGCGGAAAACCAAGACGACTCACAATGGCCAGGAGTTTGTTTGCAAACCGCTGGATGACCCTGTCGAAAATTAGTACGAAATTAGCACTAGTACGTCGCGCCATTACGAAAACGCTCGCTGGCATCTTCGAGTGTTTCATTTCGATGTTGCTAAAGAACTTGGAACGAGGATAGCGCTTCGTTAAGCAAGGCTCCGGTTGCTTGACCCTCAATCGCTATCAGGGCTTCCGCAATGGCGCAATGCAGAAGTGTTCGTGCCAGTGCACTGCTTTCCAAGTTCCCCGCAGAAAAAAAATATCGAGATTCATTGAGTTTTACGATTGCCTGGTTAAGACCTTGCGGATGGTATGCAATGCTGAAAAGCATAATCTGATGCCCTTCAGTGTAGCTTGAAAATTACACTGCAGGTTTCACTAGGTACAGTCAGTCTTGTACACCTTATTCGAAAAAAAATCTATTACAATTGCCCTTGACTAAAAGGTATTTAATTAGATTACATGATTAATTAAAAATAAATGTAATTGGCCTTTACTTGAAAGATAACCTCTAGTTTTTCGATTACTTCAAAATTTTAAAACGACATTATTTTCTTCCGGCTTGAAAACAGGTCTTTCGTGCTGTCTGAGGATTCCTTGTCAGGAAACTTCTACAAACACAAGGCGCCATGAGAAAGGGGAGAGGAAAAGACTAACGCTTACAAGTAAGGCTGGGAGTCGATAAAAAAAATGTAACCCGATTTATCGGCATCTTTTAGTCGATTATTTAATCCACTAATCGGTTTCGGTGATTTCTATGCATAATATTTTAAGAAGGCCAATATTCAGGGTGGAACACCAATCATGATTCTTCAAAAAAATCAAATAAATAGGATTTTCTTGATTTATTTGAGTGAAATAAGACTAATATGATTTAAATCACTCTAACTTGAAAATTTATTCATTTATATATTTACAAATACCCTCAGGGCCCCCAGGGGCATTACAGAGGGGAGTGGTGGTTTAGCGCGAGGCGAAACTTGGTGTTATCTCTGATGGTGACGATGTTATCGGGAAGGCCATTCCAGTCCACAATAGTTTCGGGTAGAAGTGAATCCTGGTGGGCCGTAGATTTGGTCTTGGGTCGGCCAATCTTGCATGTGTGGTCCAGTCTTGAAGAAGCATAGTTGGGTGGGCTAAGGAGAGACCGATTTAAAGAGGGAGAGTTATACACTTTATGCAGGAGGGAAAGAAAGGGAATTTTGCGGCGCAGAGAAAGGTCAAAGAGGGTTGATTGAGATTTCATTTCAGTGACACTGGAAAAACGGGAGTAATCGGAAAGAATGAAACGAGCTGCGCGGTTTTAGACTGCTTCTATTGCATTGGTGAGAAATGAAAGGTGGGGATGCCAGATAGATGGGGCGTATTCTAGTTTATGGAGAACAAGAGTAATATAGAGAAGTCTTTTGAGGTTAGAAGGAGCAGACTTGAAATTACGCCGAATATAGCCAAGAGTGCGATTAGCTGAGGATATGATCTCATCAACATGAATATTCCAGGATAAATTATTAGTTAAATAAACACCAAGATAGTTATATTCTGTAGTGGTCTGGAGGACGGTGTCATTTAGTGTTAAAGTTGTTGCGTGGGGGGAGGACGAGCGCGTGAAACATACATGCATGCATTTATTAATATTTAGGGACATTTGCCAAGTACGGCACAGTCGGAAATTTCGTTAATGTCGCTCTGGAGTAGCAGGTTGTCGTCGGGAGATTTTATTAGTCTATATATAACGCAGTAATCAGCAAAGAGGCGAATTGAAGAAGAAAGTTGAAGTGGGAGGTCATGAATATAGATTAGAAAGAGTAAAGGGCCAAGTACTGAGCCTTGCGGGACGCCGGAGGAGACTGGAGCTAAAGAGGAGGGTGAGTCGTTAGCGAAAACAAATTGAGAACGGTGGCTTAGAAAAAATTCAATCCATTTTAGAACGAAAGGATCTAATTTTAAGAGAGAGGTTTGAACAGAAGGAGATTGTGAGGGACCTTGTCGAAAGCCTTGGCGAAATCAAGGAAGACAGCATTAGTAGGAAAGCTGGAGTCGAGATTTTGAAAAAAAGGTCGTTAGTAAGAAAGAGTAGCTGGGTCTCACATAAAAATTGCTTGCGGAAGCCGTGCTGAGCGTGGGTGAAGTAATCGCAAGAATCCAGGAAGCTGATAAGATGCTTGTAGATGACATGCTCGAGAATTTTGCACTAAATGCAGGTAAGAGAGATTGGTCTCTAGTTGAGCGTAGACGTTTTACTTCCAGATTTGTGAACTGGAATGACCTTTCCAATTGTCCAATCGAAGGGTACCACACCAGTCTCCAGAGACTGCTGAAATATTTTAGTAAGGAAAAGCGCTGATGAGATTTCAGTGTTGGTTAGAAGTTTGGTGTTGATATCATCTATACCATATGAAGAGGACATTTTAAAGGATTCTATAATGCTTACTATACCGTCAAAGTCTATAACAATATGATCCATTGGGAAAACAATTGTTGTTGGAACGAATATAGTTATTCTTTATCAGTAGATGCATTTTAAACATGACAGATTGATTGATCAATTTGCCCGATCGCTGAAAACAACGCGGAACAAAGAATTACTCAAAGTTTAACAGTTCATTTGACAACCTCTCATTGTTGTGAACCCTGCAATACGAGAACAAAGACAGCTTCAGTTTTAATTAGAGAAAAACGCTTTATTTGCTTTTTCATTGGCGTTCTGATTTTCTAAATTTAGAGCATTACATTACTGAAAAACGGAGTGGAAGGCAGAAACTAGAACTCTCCAATTAGCCCAGAAGTGCAGCAGTGTTTGCTCGTGTTCGACTTATACATCTTTCTTTCCTGGTGATCATTTGATTGAAATGAAAACAAATACACATAAACTAACACATGATACACAAACTGTAGTTTTAGAAACATTTTCCGGATTAATTTTCGCTCAATTTTTGTTTTAATTTGAATCATTATACCAAAACCGGTGTGATTTAAACTAGTATTTAAATCATGATTTAGATCAGGATTTAAATAATATGAATTTTTATCCTACACTCTGGAAAAATTACACTTTTCGTCTTTGTTGACTTTTTGTGTGTTTACTATGTGATGAACCGCGCAATGTATATATTTTCAATTGGAGTTCAACTTTGATATGTATTTGAGAGCAGCCCAAATATATTTACAGTTTATTTCTCCACTTGTCGAAGCAGAGAAGTTCGCTGTATCCTCCGGCAGGAACGAGCTTCTTTGCTTGTCTACAATAGTCATTGCTGCGCTAAACAGACACTCGCTTGGCGTTGAAGTGACCATGTCAGATGTAATCCTATCTCCTTGCTGTTGGTTCAAAACTTCGCCCCCTGCAGCAGGCACGTAGCCAAGGGGGGGGAGGGGCATGGCGCCCCCCCCCCCCCCGAAATCTTCCATTTTGCTGAGACCTCCTCTCCCCCTCCCTTTCATACAGCATTTTGTGGCATGTGCGCCCCCCCCCCCCCCCCTGAAACAAAATCCTGGCTACGTGCCTGCCCTGCAGCTTACATTAAATTCGAATTTCACCTATAGTTTGCCTATCATATTGGTGCAGTACTCTCCACGTCTTTGAAGTGTCTAATACTGAAGCAAATAACTGGAAAGGAGAGATCTCGTTTTCCTCGAATTTTTGACAATGAAGGCAGAAGGCGTGAATAATCGTTTTCCCTGAATTTCTGACTAGAATAAAACAAAAAAATAAACAATAACTATTTTTCTTTTTGTGCTTTTGATCCTTTCGGACTGATCCGCTGCCGTTGCTGCGCGCAAGCGTTGGCGCGGACTATTTTCAAAAGTCCGCGCCAACGCCTACCCGGCCTTGCTTGATCACGTTGAGCATGAACACGAGGCCTGCGTCAGAGTTCTGTGGGAACTCGGATTCAATTACTCGCCTGGTGTTCAAGCAACGGCGACGGCCAATGTTGCTCGATTAACTTTTGAAAAGAGTCTATTGCTGGCTTCGCAGTTATCCGAGGGTACCCGGCGATTTTTTTTTCAAGTCCTCCCGCACAACAGTTTAACACCCGTTAGCGATGTAGACGTTCCGTCCTCCCTCTGTGTTCTCGCTAGTTTGACGGGAACCTCAGTCGGCGGAATGTCCAAACTTGGCCTCGTAAAATCCGGTCAGTTGTCCAGCTAAGCTGCCCGGGCTTTTCTGTCGGACTGCCGCCACTAAAGGACGCGACACACGGCTCGCCCGTCGGCTTTGGGAGGAACGAGAGCGTTGCCGGTAACCAACTTGGTGACTTTGGATACATAAAATCCATTACCAAAATCACCTAACTACTCCCGGACTTGGTTAAAATATCTGGTCGTTTTTCTTTTCCATTCCAGGTTTGCCAGTAAAGGAAAGCGTTAAATGTTTTTTCTTGTTTTGTATTAGTTGTTCAGAATAAATCGCGATTAAAACATTAATAGATCAATCGTAAGGTAAATCGATCAATTCGCACAGACCTACTTACAAGAAATTTTAGTACTTCCATAAGTAATTATATCACTTTTGTGATTACTTCCGTAATACATGTAATTAAATGATTACAAAAAAGAATTAATCGATTACAAGTAATTTTATTTTATTAATGACTACAGTACTAGTCTGGGTATACAGTCCACCCATAACAATGACTAGCGTCTTCTCAGGCGGAGCTTTGACAGGCAGCAGCCTACTTTTCTATACATTCACATTTATTACTCCTCTTTTGGTGGTTTCTTTTTCAGAGACTGATCTGTTTCCTTATCGACGCTTCCTGGGTTATCGAGGACCAAAGCAACTTCAGAAGAATACATGCCTCCAATCTACTCACGTTCTCCAGCAATACGCTCCTGCTTTGGATCCGGCCTCCTATTCTAGCATCGAAGCATTGCCTAACGATTCAATGTTGACAGAGAACACTGTAGGCTTGCCGGTTCCTTCACTAAAAAGCATTCTCGGGATCCTTTGTTTGCGTGCCTTCGTCGAGCCATTTGTCGGCCCATTGTGTTCCCAATGTTTGCTGAGATGGCGCCTGTTATGGAACAACATCCATGCTCCAGGGTCTCTTTCGTCTCGGCTGTGACAAATATCAATTTGCCAAAGCCTGTGCAAGGCCTGGTCGTTGAAAGTCGCCTTCTTCCCCTGAAAGCGGGGTGTGTGTGTGTGTGTGGGGGGGGGGGGGGGGCTGTAGGTTCTTCCGGTGGAGCAGACGGTGTGACGAGAGGCGCTTCTCACGTAGCGACGTCATTCTGCTTGGAGTTGCGGCGCTCAATGGCCTGCCGCGCTTCGCAACGCGTGGGGCCATATCATGTCCCTTCCACGCCGATGTGCAAAGAGTAGTTTTCCCGTGACTTTAAAACAGACCCTGGATTACCGTGCCAAGGTTTTTTACTTCCGGCAATGCTTCTTCTGGTGCGTTCAGTTCGTTCTTGACACCGGAGCCATCTTGCTTATCTTGCAGACGAACCGGCTTTTCTGCATTAGCAAGGAATTAAGTTGGGCTAGTTGGTACTTATTAATAATAACGTTAGTACAAAAACAAAATCGCAAAAAGTAGACGAAGTTTTTTTTTCTTCTTTTCTTTCACTGATACACACGCCGACGACATGTGTGTCAGTGCCGAATCTGACTATTTTAGGTTGCGAGGGAGATTTCGTAAGAAAATGTAGCGCATATGTATGTGACGATGTGTTTTTTTTATGCGGTTGCCTATTCTTTGTTTATTTCCACATCCCTTTCGGAAATAAACATCGCCTAGCTTGTGCGTGTACATCTCTTCCTTGTGGCTTTCGTCTTTTAGCCTTGTTTTAGCATTTTGTTATTTTTCTGTACACAGTACACAATCATCAGCAAATAAACTAATATTGGAGGAGATACATTCAGACAGATCATTAATATAGATGAGGAAAAGTAGCGGACCTAAAACAGAACCCTGGGGAACTCCAGATGCTACGGGAGAAAGTGAAGAGTTAGTACCATTGGCATGCACAAATTGAGAACGGTTGGTTAAAAACGATTCTATCCAGCGTAGCACGTTCGGATCAATGTTGAGGTTGCTAAGTTTTAATAGGAGTCGCCGGTGAGAAACTTTATCGAAGGCCTTAGAGAAATCAAGGAAAACGCAGTCTATCTGGGAGCCACGGTCAAGGACAGAATGAAGCTTATTAGTGAAGAGCAGAAGCTGTGTTTCGCAGGAAAATGATTTGCGGAAGCCGTGTTGAGTTGGGTGAAAAAAAGAATTCGATTCTAGGAAACATGCGAGGTTAGAATATATGATATGTATCGAGTATATTACAAGGAATGGATGTTAAAGAAATTGGCCGGAAGTTATTCGGTGAGGAGTGGTTGCCACTTTTATGAATTGGAGTCACCTTTCCAACTTTCCAGTCTTCGAGAAGGCAGCCTTCCTCCAATGATTGCTTAAAAATCATTGATAGTATAGCTGATGAATACGACTCCGTGTTCTCTAAGAATTTAGAGTTAATACTGTCAATACCGGATGAAGAAAGGAGCTTGAGGTTATTAATTATTGCAGCTATACCATCATATGATATTAATAATGGATTCATTGGCAAAAAGTCAGGGCCATTAAAGTTGGGGTACACAGAAACATCGGTGGAAGAAAAAGATTGTATAAATATATCGTTTAGCAATGATGCACACTCATCTTGACCTACTCGTTCCCCATCTGCGTTTGTAAGCTTCAGATCACCGCGGTTGTCATTAGGTTTGATTAAGTTCCAAAAGTGGCGAACATTTGTAGATAAAATTCTGGGCAACGTGTTAGTAAAAAAAATTGCGTTTTACTTCTAATACTGCACGTTTATATTCCTGCTCGGCGCAATGATAGGCGTTAAAATGACTATCTTGTTTTGAAAGTTTGGCTACACGAAAGAGGCGTTACTTTTTATTGGAAAGTCGTTTAAGTCTGGTGTTGTACCAAGGGGAATTACTTTTGGATGATAATGTGCGAACAGGAACATCAGTGGGAGCGTCGTTCGCGCTGAGGTTCCCACGCTCCTTGTCGCAGTTCCTGCTAGTGGGGCCTCCTGCAAGTTCCTTGCGATGTCGCCGATATCGAGGATGACGTCCTGAGCTCAGCGGCGTCAGCGTTGGGTTTGGCAACGTCTGTCGGCTGTCAGCGTGTCGCCTTTCTTCATAATCCTGGACAACTGGACAACGTTTTGAGAATGAAGCAGAAAGAAAGGCTCAGTGTGTTAGATTGGAAGAAACCAGAGATGCTCCGTTCCACTTGAAGTGCAATCCGGTACTTCTGAGAAACGAGAAGCGCGAATTTTAGTTTAGCCAAGCACTCTCTGAAGGTCCGTTCCCTTGACAGGTTTCTGACCCGTGCCATTTCAGAGCATGTACGTATGGCACATCGCTTTCGAACGCAAGGAGCAAGATATGCTACAGCAGTGGGTTGTGGCGAAGTCGGCTGTAGAGATGACACCAAGCGTGCTGCGCCAGTCTACATAAGGCCGGCGGGAGTGCACAATACGGCTCAAAAAGTCTGGGCTGGCTCCTCAGCTCAGACTGTCTAGGAAAGAAAGCACCGCCAAAGCTAACGCACGAGCGGAGTAACACGTGAAGTCTAGTCTCAAGCGCTCGCGCGCCCCAGGATTGGCAGGCTTTTTTTCGCACAGTCTAAGCTAAGACGCCGATTCTAGCAATCAAGCCCTGGTGCTCACCACGCGTAGAGCAACAGTGAGGTTGTCACACGCGCTGAATGGCTGAAGCTTCCTCGATGCATCGCGGCGATAGCCAAACCGCCAAACTAAACTGCCCAAACTCGCTGAGGTGGTCGGCCTATTCACGGTGAGAAGCTCGCGAGGGTGCGCTTGTGCCTTAGAGCGCAGCTCTTAGGCGCCCGTTTCCGGCTTGAGCGGCGTCGCGCGTCGCCGTCGCCGTCGGCGTTGCCGCGCGTTGCCGTCAGCGTCGCCGTCGACGTCGGCAAAATCCGCGTGTTGCACGTCAACGCCATGGAAACCTCGCATGCAACGCGTTGCATGCAAGCGGCGTAACTCGCGCGTTGCATTACGGGTAACTCTCATAATGACGTCACGAGGGTTACCCCCGCGAGGGTTACGAGGGTTACTCTCACGAGGGTTACGAGGGTTACCCTCACGAGGGTCACGAGGGTTACCCTCACGAGGGTCACGAGGTTACTCACGAGGGTTACGAGGGTTACCCTCACGAGGGTCACGAGGGTTACCTCACGAGGGTCACGAGGGTTACCCTCACGAGGGTCACGAGGGTTATGAGAGTTAGCCTCACGTAACCTCCTGAGGTCACGTAAGCTCCCCTCCCCCGAGGTCACGTGACCTCAGGGAGTCACCTATCCTCAATACCCTTCCATCCTCCTCCTCAAGAGCTGCGCTCTAATCCGGCGTTACAGGGAGTTGTAAACGGCTTTCATTTTTTCTTACTCTGTGTAGTGCACGTGCTACCCACGTTATGTTTCAATTTTTACTGTGCATAGAAGCTTGGCATTGCACATGCTTCCACCACCAGGGAAGTTGAATCATCCTCACTCCAGAGCCGTATATTAGGAGAGTTTGGACAATAGGCGGAGCAAAGGCCGCCGCCAGCGCCGAATATTCCCCCCACGCTTAGAGCGTAAACTAAATTTGTGACACAGCGTCGACCAATCAGGAGACCTCTACTCCATCTCACAAATGTCTGGAGTGAAGACAAAGGCACAGGCGCGTGAGCCTAGCTCAGCGAAACGCTTTTGTTTGCACGAGACCTCGTGCATAGGAGGCACTTTCCAAAGCCACGCGCTCGTGCCCACGCCTTTGTCTGCACTGCTAGAACAGCGTCCTGAGACTGGCTGAAAGAAAGCAGTGCAAAGGGTGGGGTGCGCGAGCGTCTTGAGACGCGGAGTCCCGCTCGGCACGGCTCAAATTATACTTCGTTTCACTTTATCTTCGAGCGAAGCCAAAGCTATGAGGCGCGAGACCAGCGCTTTTTGCATTTCTCCCCAGCTCGCGCGCTCGAGCAAAGCCTGAACGCACGGAGCTTCCGTGCTCGCGCTTCCAGTTTTGCCTTTGCTCGCACATAAGGTGAAACGAAGTAAAGTCGTGTCACAAATTTAGAGCACACGACCACCGCTAGGGGCTGTTTCGCGGCCTGTGGTTGGCCCCGAGATGCTCGCCTATTCAATCCAATGTATGGCCAAACTCTCTCAATAAACGGCTCTGCCTCACTCTGATTGTGAAACAATAGACCTACTGCTGTCGCGACCCGGGCATCAAGGAGAACGGCAGGGATTGCGTTCCACGCGCCGCACGTGCTGGCCTCAGCAGTAGTAACTTTTCCAAAGCAAAAACTCTAAAACAAATGGCATCTTGCACGCGCGTTCGTCAGCGCTTTATTTTGGCCATTTACTTCGAATCATTTATACAGGAAAGGCGTGCGCGTGTGGCGCGTGGAACACCAATCCCTGCATTCTCCCCGATGCTTGGGCAAGACAGCAAATGGCCCATTCCACCAGGCGGCGACACTCCAACCTCTCGCCGCGAATACATGACTTACATTGACTTCATATCAGCCGTCATTGAGGGGTCTTGCTGCTGAACGCGTACATTCCGCAGCATAGATATTTCACCACCGATTTTGTTTCTCTGTACAAGAGAAGTGGGAGCGAGCATCAACATGCTACGATAACGTCATCCGCAGGCTGCAAGCCATATATTCGTAGACATTCTACTTTTCCTCTCTTTCTTTCTCTCTCACACACATACAGTTTACAACGCTAAGCCTACAGGCGCAGTGCGAGGCTTCATACAGTGTTCGAAGTTAGCGAAAACGTGTACAAATCAACCCGCCCGCGCTCGCGCCAGCCTCCTTGACAGCGCAGACCGCTAAGTATGAGACGAAGTAGAGAATGGAAGCTGCGATATGCTCTCTTCGGGCGGTGTGAGGAAGGCGGGCTCCGTTTATTTCGGGGCCCGAGGCAGAGCGGCCAGTCATCGCGCTCCGAGGTAGGCGAGAGGGTCGCCGAGACGTTGAAGAAGAGTGATTTCGCTCGTGCCTGACGGGCATGCGCGCGTTCTCCTCGGTTCCATCTCGACGCTGCCGAGCCGTTTTCCGGCTTTATACACCCGAATTACCCGCGGCCTGACACCCGTGCCCCGGAGCTAATATATGGTCCTCTATCCGGGAGACCCGGGACCCTGCCCACGGTGCCTCCGGGCCCGGCGCGGGCCTCTCAAGCTAAGCACCGTGCGTGCGCTTCTGGCGCCCAACAAGTCCCGATGACAAGGAGTTCGGGTTCCTGCGATCGCGTTTCTATTTTTCCAATCAGCTTTTCTGTTAGACGGTCCGCGCAACGATATACAGCGTGTCCCTCCAAAAGACGTAATGGGTTTTTCGAACACTCAAATATAAACTGCACATCGCGGAACGTGAATTCTGTACCCAAATGTATAGCGCTAGCGGTTCGAACCACATGTTAAAGTTTCTGCACTCACCGTTATCTCATTCAAAAGTCACAAGTTTCTTTTTTTTTCTCTTTTTTTTAACTTTTAATGGGAAAATGCGTCCCCATTTTGGTAACTAAAGTCATTGAGCGCCATGTATTTGATTGCTCCGCGTCGGCCGCCATTTTCCCATTAAAAATTTCAGAAAAACACATAATTGTTTAATAAGATAACGGTAAGTGTTGAAGATTTGGCATCTGGTTCGCGCCGCTACAGCTATATCTGTGAGAACAATAAGTGTTCGGCAATGCGTAGTTTATTTTTGCAATAAAAAAAAGGGTCGCAAATTGTTCGGTAATTGTCTTGCTACGTGAAGCGTTCTTGGTTTAGCGCTAGAGTTACTAAACTACGAGCGCTAAATCAGGTGTTTAGGGGAGTTAGTGTTAGTTAGCGTTAGAGGTAGTTAGAGTTAGTTAGAGAGAGTTTGAGTTAGAGTCAGTAAGAGTTAGTTTTAGAATCAGTGGAGTTAATGGTGCTATCTTTACTTTTCACGTGTCAATTTTTCTAGCTGAATATAGCGCCTAAACTTAATATTTATGTAGGCCATGTGACCTCTAGTTTTTCCGCTAAATCTAGCAGGGAGACTTAATTTGCGTGTAGGTCACGTGACATTATGTCATGTGACATAATTTTTTCTGCTAAATTTAGCGGTGAAACTGAATTTGTATAAAAATCACGGGACATGAAGTCGTTTGCCCTAATTTTCTACGCTAACTTTAGCAGGAAAACTGAATTTGTGTTGAGCTCACGTGACGTCCATTTTCTCGCTAAATCTATCGGAGATTCTGAATTTCAGTATAGGTCACGTGAACATATTACGGGTCGTCAATATTTCCGCTGAATTTAGTGGGGAAAGTGGGTTTACGTATAGGTGACTTGACATGAATCAATGTGATGTCATTTTTTTGACTAAATTTAGCGGGAAATTTGCGGTTACGCTTTTGAGATCTCACTTCATCAGCTATCCTATAAACGTTTCACGTAAAAAAAAAAGAACTAGCAATGTTTAAAAAGATTATTTTGAAGGTATTTATTTGAAAAGTACCGCAGAGTAACATTTTGATCTATCGGTCACATCGTCATATACAGAGTTCTGTTTTATGGGGAACGCCACGGACGCTAACTCTAGTCTCACCCCCTCCAAGCACGCGACACTGCATCGCCACGTACACTTTTTCTACAGTTAATTTTATTTTTTAAAGTTTTTTTTTTTTGCAGGTGGCGAGGTCTTCTCGAAGCATCTAGGGCTACGTCTATGAATGCGATCGTAGGGCATCGAATCGAGAAAGGACCGATTGCACGCAGCCTGTCTTCCAACTTCTTCTACCCATGAAGAATCAGATAGTCAAATTTTGATTCGATGCGCTACGGTGGCATCCATGTAAATGCAGCCTTATGAGTCCTCTATCTAACCACCAGTTTCTTGCTTTTTATTCCGTGCCCCCCCCCTCCCCCCCTTGTTGCGTTATGAGGCCGGCGGTGACTGAATAAACGCTGGGCACTCTGTTGTCCCTGCGCTCTCTCACCTCCTCTCCCTCAGTTTCTGTCCGCATAATCGACACCAGAGGCCAGATTCACGAAGAGCTTCTTAGGCTACTATAACTTAGCTTAGAAGTTTGCAAGTTACGAACATCGTTAGAAGAGTAGACATCGCAATTCACGAACGCGTTCCTCAGTGAGAGGACGAAAACGACGTTGTCGTACGGCAAAACTAGAACTTCTGGTGTCTCGCAAGCTCCAATCCCTGCAGAGTGGGCTGTTGCTATGGTGATAGCGTCTTCGGCATCATGAACAACCAATCGGAGATCTCGGCATAGCGCATGGTTCGGAGCACGTGGATTTCGAATAACAAACAAAGGCGGCCTTTCCGACAACGCTTGTCTGGGGATCGTGTCCTTGCAGTGAAATGTCGACGCCACCACGATTTAAACGGGCACGAATGCCGAGGCCGGAATAACCGCCTTGGTCGACTGTTACGAACTCGATCGCTATGGGTGAACACAACTGTCGTCGTTGCTAGGAGCAGACGAAGAAGGCGGCCCGCGCAGCTCGTTTGCAAACCGGCGTACATGGAAACAAATCGGCGCGGCGTTTTTCGCGGCCTCGAGGGTGCAGGAGCGAGCCGACGTCCAAGAGGATATGTTTGAACTACGGGTGTGTCAGAAAGAGCCACGTAAAGACCTCTTCACACTCGGAGTGGACGAGCGCGCTTTGATTGAAGCGCTGGATTCGCATCGTTGGACCGCGTCTTAGTAAGCGCTTCGGGACCGATCTTTTATGATTGCAACTCGATGCTGACGTCGCACTTGGCAGAGAAAGGTTGGACCGTCATCGCGTTGCTCCCACGAGCTGTTATAGCTCGACAGTGTTGCCGTACCGTCGTGTCGGAAAAAAATGGCATACTAATCACAAGGTGTACATACCACCTGTTGCGAAGGTAATCCACACGGCGTTTATTTGAGCTCTATATTGTCACAAATTACAAGTGATTAGGAGACGAAAACTGAAGTCAACTAAACGTTTATCGGGGTGAACTTGTGCCCGAAGCAAAACAAAAGTTAGCGTCGATGTCGGCGAAACAGCAGGATCGAGCGCTGGAGCGAGACTGACATGCAGGTCGCCCCGCGGAGCCCTTGATGTACGCGCGTGAGCTTCTCGAACGATCGGCGCAGAAGGTTCGGCGTGTACGAACGTTCGGACCTCGAACAATCAACAAGGTTCTCGAATTCGCTAGTAATAATAATAGGGAGTATTCACTGGCGGCCATAGCTGTGTGCGCGAATGCTCAGCGCGTGCTGATGGCGAGCTTCCACAGTTCTTTTGCAACGTGCATTCCACACCATCAAGATTGCCGGTCTTAGCAGGCTATTAATGTGAGCTCGTTCTGAGCATGCGCTCTAAACAGCACCCACAAATATGGCGTCCAGTGAATACTCCCTATTGCTATATTACCCAAGCATCAAGGAGAATGCAGGGATTGGTGTTCCACGCGCCGCACGTGCTGGCGTCAGCAGTAGCAACTTTTCTAAAGCAAATACCTAAAACAAATGGCATCTTGCACGCGCGTTCGTCGACGCTTTATTTTGGTTATTTACTTCGAATCTTTTATACGGGGAAGGCGTGCGCGGGCGCGTGTGAACACCAATCCCTGCATTTCGCTCTTGATGCTGGAATATGGTCAAAAGGTCTATTCTCCGCGCAATCGGGCCCTGGGCTTCCGCACGAAAGTCAAGCGCGGTAACCACTCGGCCACCCACGCACTCGCTCGCCGACGCGCCTGGCAATATAATACAAAACAAGGAGATAGAACCGATGGCAGTCTCTTTTCGACGGGAGCGTCCGTCACAGCTTTCCAGGGGCTGTGACGAACGCTGAACTTTCCCTATTTCTGACGAAATTTCCCTCGCTTGTCCAGAACATTATGTAGTACTAAATAATCGTTGTTTTCTGCATAACTTCCATTTTTAGTATGAGAAATATATTACTGCGGACGCAAGTTTGTCTGCTGTCTTGCACAATGGTTGCGGTAGATGTCAGAACGCCGAGCTCTCATTGGCTGAATGGAAAACAATATAGTGGGCAGACCTCAAGGCATCTAGCATTGGAGGTCTACCCACCTTTCCTTTCAATCAAAGCCAATCAGAGCTCGGCGTCGTACGTGACGTCACGCAACCCCTACCAAGAAGTAGACGACTTGCTGCACGCAACTACGCATAGCCTTTACGCCTCGCGTACGTTTCGTGATAATTCAGTTTATCGGGCCAAAACCGTGGCTAAAGAAAATCTGGCGAGGGGAAGTGTTACCGGGAGATTCAAACTAACAAATGAAACCTTATCTTCGGCTCAGATGTTATGCAAGTCATCAGAACATGATACTGCTTTAATAACTTCATTAGCGATTCTTATAATAGTCAGTCCAAAACAAAAGGTGTAACTACAAGCGAGAGTTCTCAAACTCGAACACATGGGACACGACGGCACTCTCCGAAATATTACTAAGGCGAAAGCCTTACATGTCTCATCATTCAGTCGATTTTCAAAGTCCTTCAGCGCAAACACGTCGGTGACACGAAAAGTACGAAACACGTCGGCGACATGAAATGTACCAAAACAAAATGTACCAATGAAACGGCGCCAAAAGTGCGTCGTCAGAGAGCGCGCTGTCTTCGGAGGTTCGCTATCAGGTTTACATCGGCACTTGGGCTTTCGCCTTCCAGTCGTCTTAGGGATACCATAAGAGTTCCTGTGAATTTTTAGTCATGTTAAGTAAGTATATACCTCCAGACATTGCAGTATTTCTTCTTGTACACAAGCATTTTTTCTTCCGAGACGGCACAGTGGCGCTCTCAAAATCTTCGACTTGGCTGGCACTTTCCTCCATAGTTTTCAGGGGTGATGAAAACTGATTTCGCCGGAAAAAGTTGGATGGATGCTAACGGCTGTACCCTTTATAACGGGCGCTATCTTGCGCTACCTGGATGGATGAACGTTAATAATGATGATGGATGTTAATGGCAATGCATTTTGTAACGGGCGGTAGCTTGCGCCACCTAGCCTAAGTCTAAAAAGACAACCGTATGATTCCTCCCGCCCTTCTAAGCCAATTTTCTCCCCCTATCTATCACCAGGCAGTGTGAGATATCACCAGGATGATCTTTGGGGGATAGGTGAAAAAAATAAAAACATCACGCCCGCCTCTTCTCCCGGCGAGGAGTCGCCAAATTTCCTCTGGTCAAAACTTGTCGGCGTTAGCACGGCACCGGACCCACTGGGGACAGGGTTGAGACTTTGGGCCGGAAGCCACGCGGGGGGGGGATCCTAATTTTCCGCTGTCCCGCCTGTCCCCAGCTGTGCTTGTTAGTTATGCATCATTCAGTTTTCCCTAGATAAATTCCACCAATCCTCTAATCGCCTCTTTGTGACTGTAATCCTTTTCTCTTCCGTATTTTCGTCGTTGCCAGCAAAACTTAGGGCCCCAGCAAAATTTGTTACCCCTTCAGGAGGGCAGGGCGAAGCACCGTACACTTCAAAACCAAGTGCTCTAGTGCCTCGCTCTCATTATGGCAGGCAGCACACTAATGTCTGTCTCCTGAAAGTTAGCCCTATACGTTCTCGTCCTCAAAACTCCCGTTCTCGCCTCAAACAGTAACACACTTCAAAGTGAATTGTCAAACAGATGTTTCTTTCTTATGTCCTGTTTTTGTGACCTGTACATTGACAGAGCTGATTTTTCCTGCATTCTTACCTCCCACATTTTTCTTTTTGCCTCTTTCGCGCTCTTTTCTACTCAAGAAGTTTACTCAGCCCCATCACTAGTCTCTAGGTATTCAAATTTAAGCTTTCGGGTTCGGTTTGTCTATATTGTGCTTATACTCTTCATGTATTTCATGCGATGGGCACCTTCCGTGCCCATCGCGTATCATTCATTTTGGTCAACATTTGTTCAAATTTCCACTTACTAATTGCCTCCTTGCTCTCAAGAGACGACCAGCCCATGTCCCCTGTACTCCTACATTTGGTGACTTTCCTTGTGCTCCCAGTGTCAATCTGCCTACTGCTTCCTTGTCAAGTTTCTAATCCTGATCGAACCTCTGACTTTCTGCAGAGTACCCCATTGCCAAAAGACAGTTCTGGTACCATCACTCCCTTTCCATAACCTCTGACCACTTCATATATATCATAGTTCCGTAGTGCCTTGAGTTTAATAATATATGAATTTCTTTTCTCCTTTCTAATTATATCCTCTTCATGTTCCTCTAGATATTTTCTTCGCTCATTGAGCCAGACTCCCATGTATTTGCATTTTCCTGCATGGTCGACTGCAATGTCTTGTATCCTCAGGGGTTCAATCTTTTATGTCGTTAAACACCATTACTCGAGACTTGTCAGTACTAAAGTCATGCCCAAGGTGTCCCCTTCCTCTCACATATTCCAGCTAGTTTCTGTAACGTATCCGGGTTATCTGCCATAGAGTACCATGTCGTCTGCATACATGAGTCCTTGGTATTACCTGTACTACACTTCTCCCTCCTTCTATATAACTCAGATCAAAACCTCAGTTGCTCTGCTCTGATTTTTTCCATTTCATTGAGATATATCATGAAGAGCAGAGGTGCCAGTGGACAGGCCCGCCTGAGTCCTCTTTTTATTGCTGCAGGTTGTGTAGTTTCTACTTCCCATGTTATAATTACATTATTGTATCTGTACACCCTGCTGAAGGAACCAACCGAAGTTGCATCTCAGCTATACTCCTTCAAAGCTGACCCCATATTTTTCCTGGCTCTGCATTTTCGTACGCTTCCTTGATGTCCAGCCTTCCTGGAAGCGGCTTGATGTCCGCCGTTTTGATGTCTTCTTTATACTTAGCAAAGAAGCTGAGTATAGAAGTTGGGTTCTTTATTGCTATTTTTATACATTGCCTACTACCCCCTCAGTGTTGCCAGATGGTCGCACTGTAAACCGCCAAACGGCTGGAGGAAATAGCCCAAATGTAGCCAAAGCCGCTGAAATTCGACGTCATCTCGAAAAAAATCATAATTGACCAGTGGAATTCCAGATATATACGGTGCCTAAAATTTATCTCAAACTAGCAAGATTTCCCTTATTTCCACAGAGACCTGAATATTACCTTAACCTGGGAAATTTCGCTCGGGTGGGCAACCCTGCAGCTGCCTCGAAAGCAAGAGGACTTAAGGGGAAGAGGCTGACCTCTCAATCAAAAGTTGAGCTCAGCGATCAAACTATTCATACGAAAAGGGTCCACAAGGGTCACGCAGGCATATTCCATGCAGCAAGCTAGCCGGTAGTGGGCGATTGTCTTGGCCCAGGACAGTCGGAGCAGGTCGGAGTGTCTTGCTAGGCTTATATTCTGCCGAGCTACTTGGCAGTCGTTTAGATCGGTGAAATCGTTGGCACTTTTTCCGTTTCTCTGTGGATCGAGCGTTAATCTCCGTCGTGGTCAGCTCCAAATACTTTTCTTTTTCTTGCTACTTGAAGTAGGGATGCGCGTTAAGAGCACGTAGCAAAATAAATGTCCGTTGGTTGTCACGACTAAACAACTGAGCGACGCTGTCAGCCGTGTTGATTTGATCGTATAGAAGAGCGTAAAACACCTCCGTAGCTGTCGTAGGATTCAATCGTAACCTGTGCAAAACTTACGATAATTTTGTTTTTGTGAATACAAATTTGTTCTTAAGTTTTGTCTGGGTTAGGTCACAACGCAGTTGTCTACGTGTTGAGGTGGCAAACGCATGTGTTTTCTTATCTAGTTTTTCTGTGACTGCTATTGTGCAGAAGAAAAACTAGCGCGTGCTTTCTGAGGTTTATGTGAGTTGAGAAATTTTAGCGTTATTACTGATAAAAATATTCCTGTACGACCCCATTAATGCTGGTTCATTCGTTATTATCCTCACAGCCCGCAGCTGGAACGATAGCGGCGACACGGTCATGGAGACCACTGTGCCAGGATCATAGGCGTAGACTTCGGGGGGCATCGGGGCTCGTGCCCCCCCCCGGGCCCGGGCCATGATCACTTACCGAGACGCTGTTTACGTGCCATGTGGCGAGCTTCTAGTAGTGGCATATGTAAACAATTTAACGCCCACGTTGCCTTATTGACAAAATACATGGGAATGGAATCCCAGCGTGCTTTCGTTACCTTCAATCTCCAGTTCTGGCGAGAGGCGTGTGCAGCAACCCCCCCCCCCCCCCTGCAGAACTTCTCAGCCTGCCCCCTCCGGGAAAATGGAAAGTCTACGCCGCGCTGGCCATGATGACTTCCGCTTCTCTACGGCATGCCGCTTTATTAGGGACGTATAGCAACAGAGGTTCACCCAGGGTTGTACGGAACTGTAGTTTTAAGAAACGATGTTCCTGAAACACGTTTCTTTTAGGAGGAACGGAGGAACGCGCGCCGTTTGCATCTGCATCAATGTGTCTGGAACGAGAACTCTCTGGGTTTTCGAGGGAAGGGCATGATAAACGGCGTTCCTTTTGTTTTATTTATTTATCTGCAATTTAACCCATATTTGATAGGCATTTAGGATTTGTATTATCGACTAGTTTAACCTCGATTCCAAGGGATGGAAAGTTTCCGAGAATCGTAGAATACAAAGAACTGGAACAAATGCAGACTTGTACGTAACAAGTTACATAGTAACAGATAACTTATAATCAGTTACGTTTTATTGTAACTTTCATGATTAAATTCGCTTATTTTCTCGTGGTAACGCCTCGCTCTAATAGACCATTTGCTGTCTTACCCAAGCATCAAGGAGAATGCAGGGATTAGTGTTCCACGCGCCACACGCGCACGCCTTTCCTGTATAAAAGATTCGAAGTAAATAAGCAAAAGAAAGCATTGACGAACGCGCGTGCAAGATGCCATTTGTTTTATGTTTTGCTTTAGAAAATTTACTACTGCTGAGGCCAGCACGTGCGGCGCGTGGAACACCAATCCCTACATTCTCCTTGATGCTTGGTGCGAGACAGCAATAGGTCTATAGGACCGATCTCACCAAGCGTTCGGCGCATGTGTAGGAGCCGCCATGCACCTTTAGTTCACAGGAGGCAAACGGCGGAAAATGCACAGAGGGCTCGTGCTGTCTCGTGCTCCGCAGCACGCGCAGAGCTCCAGCGAGGTTGTCGCGCGCGCAGAAAGACTCAGAAGTTCCCTCCATGCCGGTGCGGCATGCGGTGGCGTAGCTCAAACTGGCTGCGTGAGATCGGTCTATTAAATTTCGCTGGGCTCTTTTGTAATCAAATACAACTAATCAATTATATG